>BQNB010023155.1:0-58775 GCA_026074375.1 Tanacetum coccineum | reverse complement strand
AAAAATTAACTTTTATGGTTAGGGTATCGAAAATATAATCAAGCACACCAAAAACCCATTTTTTGGTCTTCTACTTATAGGGTCTAGAATTTGGTCAATACGGCGTATCGAGAGAGTTGGATATGGCGTATCAGGGGTTTCTTAGAGTAGGGACCACGTTCGATATCTTCCAGAATATTTTGTTTCTTTATCTTGAATATGGCGTATAGATATCTCCTGGATACGGCGTATTGGTCTTTGTTCCTTCGTGTTTTGTTGTGAAGTGCATGCACAAATACGCCGTATCTTCCTTGATGGATACGGCGTATAGGATGTCAGAGTTAGTTTCTTCATATTTCTTCGTTTTAGCTCCAGAATGCATGCCGTTTAGCTAATCTTTACAAAGTACTCTATAGTTACTGTAATTCTCAATTATAAATGATTAAGTAACAATTCTTGTACTAATTATACAAAATGGGTAACTTACTTGGGATAAATGATGCTATAAAAGTGACGTTATTTGATGTCATCAAATATCCTCCCACTTAAATCCTACTTGTCCTCAAGTAGCTTTTAGAAGTTTATAAAAATGTATCCCTAAGGATTTTTTTTCCGTTAAGCACTTATTCATTCAATTACAAGTACACAACCAAACACCTCACGAAATAGGAAGATGAAAACACTCAAATCACTCAACTAATCTATGTGGTAACATGTAACTAATTCACTCAGTTGCTCGGTCGTGACGAGTATTCTATCATAAGCTTGACAAGGATACACATCTCCACCATTAGAGCTAAGGAGTAACAAGTTTATAAAGGTAAATTGGGTTTTATTTTAAGGTTTAAGGGTTGATCACTCTATCTAATCTTTACCGATACCAATATTCCAGAAGGGCAACAAAGATTGATGCGTATTTTCTTTTAAAGAATTATTTTATTCAAGTTTTAAATTTATAAAACTCGATTTACCTGACAACGCACTAACGGACAGAGAACCCGATCGTGAATATTGTATTTATGGTAAATCCGAGGTCGTCCCAAGAGTAGTAATTAATGAAATAAGACTTAAAGAGAAAGAATATAAGATAACGATTTGTCACATGAGAATAAAGAAGATAAAACTAGGATAGAAGGTATACCATTACCAAATTAATCAAGTTAATTTCGAACTTCTTTCTTAGTGCAATTTATTATAACCATAATCTGAGGTGACACTAAACTTAGACATGCATCTTTGTTTAGCCTATGATTCCTAGGTGGAATGAACCCCAAGGGGAATTAACCTATTCCTAGTTCACAGTGGTTGATTCCTCTTGTAGTTAAATGATAAATAAACTATGACTCGAATGCAGATCGCGCCTAATATCAAAGAGGAACGTCAATGGTAAGAGCTTACTTCTAATCGAGAGTAAGGGCCGCAGTTGAATTATAATTAAACTGATGCTAAGGCATTATAATACTTGATTTTAGTTCCAAGATTTGGAGATCAATGTCATAGGTATACATCGATCCTCCAATGCATATGGATACTACTATCAGAGAATTAAGCACATCCAAGTGAAGCGGATAACTTGCACTTAGTGTCCTTTCAATCCAGATCTAAGACTAGCATTAAGTTTAATAAATACAAAGCTTAATATAGAGTATGATGATAATAACAAAAGAAGCAAAGAGATTAAAATGAAATAGAATGATATTGATATCAAGGTGAATTACACTCATGCTTTAGTTTAGGAAAAATGTAGGAAACATTAGGAAACACTACAAACTCTTGAACTAACTTTGTCACACGTTACATGGCTCCTTCGACCTTCTATCTATCACTAGTGTTGCTGTAGACCTTGTTCCCAAACCCTCGAAGGGGTTGGGGAAAGTTGGATGATTAATTGTGCAGAAAATGTCTTCAATTTATAGGCTTCGAATGTGTTACGGCGTAACCACACGTTAGTTATGTCGTAACCCTTGTAACACGTTATTCCATAAATATTTATGTGTTACGGCGTAACCTTATATCCTGTTACGCCGTAACGGCTGATTCACTTTCTAAAACTCTGAAGATACAATGATTTCCTTCCTTGAATAAGGTTACGTCGTAACTATATGACATGTTACGCCGTAATAGTAAATATTGCCATGATTTCCTTCCAAATATGTGATTACAGCGCAACCAATAAATGGATTGCATCGTAATCGTTCTTTTAACGTCGTGTTTCAGCATTGAATTGGTTATGACGTAACCTTGGAAGAGTTTACGCCGTAACAACTTGTGAATAATTTCATAGTATGTCAATTTACTTCTATATTCTCAATATATCAGCATTATACCTGAAAACTACAAAATAACTGAAAATATCTTGTTTTTAAGTGTTAGTGCTACAAATGAAGGTGTTTTAGGGGTTAAAATGTTACCTAAAAACTAAAAGTATTTTAATATATTTGATGTTTATCAAATATACCCCCACTTGTCTTCTGCTTGCCCTCAAGTAGAACCTTAAAAATATTTCATAAAAAGATTTCTCGAGAATATCTTCAAGAAATAAATTTATAAAACTCTTATGTTAGAAAACATCAAAGCCAAACACCTCACGGAAAGGGGATAAAAAGTCACTCAACTCTCCACTAGTCGAAGTGTTTCATTTTTAGGGTGATCGCTCTATTGCACAGACGTAGCATGTATTCTATCATAAGCTTGGAAAGTACACAAATCTACACCATATATAATTAGGGTATAAATAAATCTTAAAGGCAACAAGGGTAATATGGTTTTAAAGGGTGATAAAGGGTTAGGATAGACATGGGATACATATTTAATGATTATTAATATAAAAACACAAAACAAATTGTCTAAAGTAATCTAAGGTTATCACAACCAACAACTGTCTATCTATGGGTCCAAGAGTTTAAGTTTGAAAATCTGATCTTCAATTAATGGGCAACTAGCTCCATTCTTCATGAGTACTTGGATGACTTGATGTAATGATGGGCTACTAGCTCCATTTCACAAAGATGTTTTGGTGTAATTATGGGCTACTAGCTCCATTTTTTAATTTTTATTTTGCACCATCTTTACGTTTTTAGCACATGGGTGACCATTTGTTGCACCCTATTTTCTTAATTGTTAATATGCAAATGATACAAGGGTTTATATATTTAATTATTGCCCCTGCAACATTTGATATTAAACATATATCCCCCCACTTGAGATAAACAAAGTCGAAAGTGGTGATACATGGGGGTCTTTATAGATCATAACTGATTGGTCTTCCATGAAAGTATATAATCTTCGTTCCCATACCCATAAACCATGGACTTAAGTAACCAGAAATTTCAACACAGAGAAAAATAAAGACTACAGGGTAGGCTAGGTGAAATGGTGTAACGAAACATATAACATTGGGTGAAAACATAGATTGGTTTAACAAGGGTGATCTAGGGGTATCTTGCACTAAATACTAAGTGCAACAGAACATAGGAGGTCGACAAGTCAGTGTAACAAGTCGATAAACGCACACATATAGGCTATTTGGGTGATTTCCTAAGTGTTGCCTTCTCGAACTATCTATTCTAAAGTCTACAATACTACTGGCGCACTCAATATGTTGGTGGATGATAAGATGGAAATGGGATATTTAAATCTCACCAAGTAACAATAACGGGTGATGTGCATTCGGCAAATATTAATTCTAGTTATTTTAACCAAGTAATAATAAAGGATAATGTGCATTCGGCACAAATTAATTCTAGTTATTTAAGAAATTTGTCAAAAAAATTTAAAATTGGCATAAATTTCAAAGAAAACTAAAAAATTTAAAGGCAAGATCAAGTGTTTAATGTGTTTCTTATGTCTTTTCCTCCCCCCGACTAGAATAATACAAAGTCCCTTTTGTATTTAAAAATAGAAGAAACAGATATAAGAAAAACTTCCTCGTGGTAACGTGTGAACTATATGTTTATCAAAGAAAGAAATGAGGAGACGATTGGATTGGTCCAATCATAAAAAGCCCAGTAATGTAAACGGGTAAACCATTTTTCTCTGCACGTGTGGTTACGGCGTAACACTGAATGTCCTTACGCCGTAACATAGGTCGGATTAGGAATTCCTCCAAAAACAACAGTTAGCAGCAACAATAATAGATAAAAGTGATAAATTCCTAAGAATTCAAATTATTACAGACATAAAAGTAAATAGTATCAAATTGTTCTTGGTTCAAATAAAAACGAAGAATCAGTCTTCGTTCATGTCATCCTGATTACGAGAAGTGGACGGATTAACATCACTAAGCATACCGAATTGACTAGCAGAAGGAGAATGAGAAGTAGAATAACCGGGAGTGCCACACATGAAGTTCACACCCTGTTGAACCCCCATATCAGGAATGGACGGAACACAGAAATAGCGGGATCCATCAAAACGGGTGTGATCGATGTGGTGATGGGCTAGAAGCTGCGAGAGGTGATCGGTGTTCCATGACATGAACCTCTCCTACTCAGTTCGCCATTGCCCAAACTCTCCGTAGAACTGGTCATACTGTTCAGACATCCCCGATACAACATACGTGAGCTCATCGACATCGCTCACAATCTCTCCTACCCTCTCATCCATAGCTCTAAGCCTGTTGGCAGTGGACATGTTGGGGTGGCGTCCAAACCCCCCAATCTCAGCCTGTCCGGCTCCAACATCATCATCCCTAGCAACCTCGAGGATCTCAGCAACCAACTCACCAATGCCCAGACCATTGTACCTGCATATGCCAAGATCGACCAGCTTGGCTACACCCATAGAGGAGGTCTCGGGTCCCAATGTAACATTAGTCAAAGACTCCACCGTCATCAAACCATAATAACGAGCAATCCTCCCAATCAGATGTGCCCCCACAATCGGGCTCTTCTCTTAGACCCCTTTGCCTTATCAAATAAAAATTTACCACATGCCAAGGAACATCAACACTACCCCCCCCCATCCATGCTATGTAACAAAAACAGGTCATTCAAAGTGACCTTCTCCTTTCCACTGTGCCTACCTGCAACAGACAATGTGAGGAGGCGGTGTGCCAAACGGCGGATGGGGCTTCGGATTGAGGTGTCTGATAGAGGGTGTCGGGTGTCATAGCTGGCACGGGTGGTAATGTTAAGAACATATGGGGTGGGGTCGTAGTTAATAGGCCTGCTCCTGTAACATGAATCATAAAAACTTCAAACAAGTTGTTATTCATTTCCTGATGTGAATAAAGACCAAGAGCCTGGATGAACTGTCTCATGGTCATGCTCCTCCTTTCCCCTACCAAGCTAAAAAACCATTGTATCTACTGCGTCCAACTCCTCAATGTGATCCCTGAAAGTAAAACTAGATAGAAATTCCATAACATATTCCCTAACAACATGCTCCTTAATCCTAAACAACCTATTCCAAGCTTGAGAAACAAAGCGCCTATCATCCTGTTCAAAGCAATCATGGCAAAACTCGTCAAAGTTTTGGAGGGCAATTCCATTGTGGAGGGCACCAAATTCCTCAAAGTCAAGCCCTTTAGGACGCTCAATTTCCTTGATTCGAATCTCCGAAAACCTCTTCCTAAATTCTTTTCGACTGTCAGAAGAGAAGTTGCGGTTGTTGAATTTTAGCCATTCACCTGTAGATTAAAACTATAAAAGTTAAACGGTGTACGTGTGTTGAAAAACCTCTTGTAATAGGGTGTTCAGGAGGTTGTTACGACGTAAGCCGATAATGGTTGCGCCGTAACCCGTTTAATTATACCGCAATTTGACCCCTGTTACGGCGTAATCATTTCCATAGCGTTGTAACCCAATTCGTTACGGCGTAATAATACCCCAGTTACGCCGTAAACCAAATGAAATTCTTACCCACGATTCGTATTCATACCTATAGGAACTAGAGCCATTCGTTCCCCCTCAACCATGGACTTGGACAAGGGACTTCATCAAACAGTAATTTATGACCCATAAATAGATTATGACGTAATCAAAAACAGCTTTACGCCGCAACCATCATCAAAACCATATTTTTCAAATCGGTTATGGCGTAAAACAGTGCATGCCAAAATTTTATAGGACAAATCAAATTCAGAACACTCAAGAATTGTATTACTTATTTTGAATAGCCTAATTTCAAGATTATAACATGTTTAGAAGTTAATAGCGTTCAATAATTAAATTACTTGGTTTGAACCACCTATTTTCAAGATCATAACATGTTTAGAAGGGATAATTAATCAATAATATCAATAGTGTAATAATTTAATCGAAAGATCATTAAATAATATATGAATCGAATGTATAGAAATGATGATTACCTAACATGATGGAGGATTAGGATTGAGAAGATTCGCAGATTTAGAGGAATTTACTAGTGTGTGTTTTAGATAGAAACAGTTGTGACTCGTGTATGATTTAGTTTTTATGTTTGCAGATACAGTAGTTACGGCGTAACACAGTTATGGTTACGCCGTAACGTAGGTTAAACACGTTTTTGCATTTAATATATTTTTTATATTTGAAAATGAGTCGTAATATCGTAAGGTATGGCATAAACTTTTTATTTTACCAAGACAATTTTTTTATTTATGCGGAAAATAAACTAAACCTTAACGGGTTGTCTCCCGGTCAACACTTTTGTTTATTTAGTCTTTAAGTTCGACTTTATTCTCGGCTTCATTGCTTAGTTGGATTCTTGTACCCTGTATCATTTGCTCAGAAAAGATGATTAGAAATGAAGTCTTAAGTCATTGAATTAACTACTCCTGGCAGCGGCGCCAAAAACTTGATGCGTATTTTCTTTTAAAATATATTTTTATCAAGTTTTACAGCCGTAACATAAGTTTTAACCGTATTGTAATTTTAGAAAGGGGGTATGCCATAATCCTCAACCTTGGTTACGGCGTAAAGTATAATTAAGATGATGTGAACCATTTTTACCAAAATAATTTTTATTTTTTTATTTATCCAAAAATTAAAGGAAAGCGAAACCTTAACGGGTTGTCTCTCGGTTAGCACTTTTGTTTATTTAGTCGTTAAGTTTGACTTTATTTGCGGCTTCATTGCTTAGTTGGATTCTTTTAACCTATATGAGGTGACACCAAACTTAGACCAGCATCTTTGTTTAGCCTATGATTCCTAGCTGGAATGAACCCCAAGGGGAATTAACCTATTCCTAGTCCACAGTGGTTGATTCCTCTTGTAGTTAAATGATAAATCAACTATGACTCGAATGCAAATCGCACCTAATACCAAAGAAGAACGTCAATGGTAAGAGCTTACTTCTAATCGAGAGTAAGGGCTACGGTGGAATTATAATTAAACAGATGCTAAGGCATTATAATACTTAATTTTAGTTCCAAGATTCGGAGATTGATGTCATAGGTATACATCGATCCTCCGATGCATATGGATACAACTATCGGAGAATTAAGCACATCCAAGTGAAGCGGATAACTTGCACTTAGTGTCCTTTCAATCCGGATCTAAGACTAGCATCAAGTTTAATAAATACAAAGCTTAATACAGAGTATGATGATAATAACAAAATAAGCAAAGAGATTAAAATGAAATAGAATGATACCGATATCAAGGTGAATTACACTCATGCTTTAGGAAAAATGTAGGAAACATTAGGAAACACTACAAACTCCTGAACAAACTTTGTCACACGTTACATGGCTCCTTCGACTTCCGTCTATCACTAGTGCTGCTGTAGACCTTGTTCCCAAACCCTCAACGGGGTTGGGGAAAGTTGGATGATTAATTGTGCAGAAAATGTCTTCAATTATAGGCTTCGAATGTGTTACGACGTAAGACGTAACCACACGTTAGTTACGTCGTAACCCTTGTAACACGTCATTCCATAAATATTTATGTGTTACGGCGTAACCTTATATCCTGTTACGCCGTAACGGCTGATTCACTTTCTAAAACTCTGAAGATACGATGATTTCCTTCCTTGAATAAGGTTACGTCGTAACTATATGACATGTTACGCCATAACAGTAAATATTGCCATGATTTCCTTCCAAATATGTGATTACAGCGCAACCAATAAATGGATTGCGTCGTAATCGTTCTTCTAACGTCGTGTTTCAGCATGGAATTGGTTACGGCATAATCTTGGAAGAGTTTACGTCGTAACAACTTGTGAATAATTGCATAGTATGTCCTTTTACTTCTATATTCGTAATATATCAGCATTATACCTGAAAACCATAAAATAACTAAAAATATCTTGTTTTCAAGTGTTAGTGCTACAAATGAAGGTGTTTTAGGGGATAAAATGTTACCTAAAAGTATTAAATATTTGATGTTATCAAATATCCCCCACTTGACTTCTGCTTCCCCTCAAGTAGAACCTTGAAATATTTAATAAAAAGATTTCTCGAGAATAACTTTCAAGAAATGAATCTATAAAACTCAAGCATAAGCCTGGAAAGTACACAAATCCGCACCAGTTAGATTTAGAGTCTAAATAATTCTTGAAGGCAACAAGGGTGATATGGTTTCAAAGGGTGATAAAAGGGTTAGGATACACATTTAATTGTTGTTAATATGAAAACACAAAACAAATAGTCTAAAGTAATCTAAGGCTGTCATACCCAGCAACTGTCCATCCATGGGTCTAAGAGTTTAAGTTCGAAAATCTGATCTTCAATTAATGGGCTACTAGCTCCATTTTACAGAGATGTTTTGGTGCAATTATGGGCTACTAGCTTTATTTTTTTAATTTTTATTTTGCACCATCTTTATATTTTCAGCACATAGGTGGCCATTTGTTGCACCCTCTTTTCTTCATTGTTAATATGCAAATGCTACAAGGGTTTATATCTTTAATTATTGCCCCTGCAATATTTGATATCAAACATACATCCCCCACTTGAGATAAACAACGTCGAAAGTGGTGATACAAGGGGGGTCTTTATAGATCATAACTGATTGGTCTTCTACGAAAGCATATAATATTCGTTCCCATTCCCCTGAACCATGGACTTAAGTAACCAGAAATTTCAACATAAAAAAATAAAGACTACAGGGTAGGCTAGGTGAAATGGTGTAACGAAACATATAGAATTAGGTGAAAACATAAATTGGTTTAACAAGGGTGATCTACGGGTATCTTGCACTAAATACTAAGTGCAACAGAATGGTTTTATCATGGGAGGTCGACAAGTCAGTGTAACAAGTCGATAAACGCACACATATAGGCTATTTGGGTGATTTCCTAAGTGTTGCCTTCTCGAACTATCTATTCTAAAGTCTACAATACTACCGACGCACTCAATATTTTGGTGGATGATAAGATGGAAACGGGATATTTAAATCTCACCAAGTAACAATAACGGGTGATGTGCATTCGGCAAATATTAATTCTAGTTATTTTAAGAAAAATTTGTCAAAATTTTAAAATTGGCAAATTTTTTCAAAGAAGACTAGAAAATTGAAGGCAAGATCAAGTGTTTAACGTGTTTCTTATGTCTTTTCCTCCCCTCAACTAGAATAATACAAAGTCCCTTTTGTATTTTTAAATAGAAGAAAAAATATAAGAAAAACTTCCCTCGTAGTGATGTGTGAACGAGATGTTCATCAAGTGAAAGAACTGAGGGAAACGATTGGATTGGTCCAATCATAGAAAGCCCAGTAATGTAAATGGGTAAACCATTTTTCTCTGCACATGTGGTTACGGCGTAACACTGAATGTGCTTACGCCGTAACATAGGTCTGATCAGGAATTCCTCCAAATACAACAATTAGCAGCAACAATAATAGATAAAAGTGATAAATTCCTAAGAATTCAAATTATTACAGACATAAAAGTAAATAGTATCAAATTGTTCTTGGTTCAAATAAAAACGAAGAATCAGTCTTCGTTCATGTCATCCTGATTATAAGAAGTGGACAGATTAGCATCACCAAACATACCGAATTGTCTAGCAGAAGGAGAAGGAGCAGTAGAATAACCGGGAGTGCCAGACATGAAGTTCACACCCTGTTGAACCCCCAGATCAGGAATGGATGGAACATAGGAATAACGGGATCCGTCAAAACGGGTTTGATCGATGTGGTGATGGGCTAGAAGCTGCGAGAGGTGATCGGTGTTCCATGACATGAACCTCTCCTACTCAATTCGCCACTGCCCAAACTCTCCGTAGAATTGGTCATATTGTTCAGACATCCCCGATACAACATACGTGAGCTCATCGACATCGCTCACAATCTCTCCTAGCCTCTCATCCATAGCTCTAAGCCTGTTGGCAGTGGACATGTTGGGGTGGCGTCTAAACCCCCCAATCTTAGCTTGTCCGGCTCCAACATCATCATCCCCAGCAACCTCGGGGATCTCAGCAACCAACTCACCAATGCCCAGACCATTGTACTTGCATATGCCAAGATCGACCAGCTTGGCTACACCCATAGAGGAGGCCTCGGGTCCCAATGTAACATTAGTCAAAGCCTCTACCGTCATCAAACCATAATAATGAGCAATCCTCCTAATCAGATTTTCCCCCACAATTGGGCTCTTCCTCTTAGACCCCTTTGCCTTATCAAATAAAAATTTGGCCACATGCCAAGGAACATCAATACTAACCCCCCATCCATGCTATGTAATAAAAACAGGTCATCCATGGTGACCTTCTCCTTTCCATTGTGCCTACCTGCAACAAACAATGTGAGGAGGCGGTGTGCCAAACGACGGATGGGGCTTCAGATTGAGGTGTATGATGGAGGGTGTCGGGTGTCACAGCTGGCACGGGTGGTAATGTTGAGAACATATGGGGTGGGGTCGTAGTTAATGGGCCTGCTCCTGTAACATGAATCATAAAAACCTTCAAACAAGTTGTTATTCATTTCCTAATGCGAATAAAGACCAAGAGCATGGATGAACTATCTCATGGTCATGCTCCTCCTTTCCCCACCAAGCTGAAAAACCATTGTATCCACTGCATCCAACTCCTCAATGTGATCCCTAAAAGTAAAACTAGACAGAAATTCCATAACATATTCCCTAACAACCTGCTCCTTAATCCTAAACAACCTATTCCCAGCTTGAGAAACAAAGCGCCTATCATCCTGTTCATAGCTATCATGGCAAAACTCGTCAAAGTTTTGGAGGGCAATTCCATTGTAGAGGGCACCAAATTCCTCAAAGTCAAGCCCTTCAGGATGCTCAATTTCCTTGATTTGAATCTCTAAAAACCTCTTCCTAAATTCTTTTCGACTGTCAAAAGAGAAGTTGCGGTTGTTGAATTTTAGCCATTCACCTATAGTTTAAAACAATAAAAGTTAAACGATGTACGTGTGTTGAAAAACCTCCTGTTATAGGGTGTTTAGGAGGTTGTTACGGCGTAACCCAATAATGGTTGCACCGTAACCCGTTTAATTATACCGCAATTTGACCCCTGTTATGGCGTAATCATTTCTATAGCGCTGTAACCCAATTCGTTACGGCGTAATAATACCTCAGTTACGCCGTAAACCAAATGAAATTCATACCCATGATTCGTATTCATACCTATAGGAACTAGAGCCATTGGTGCCCCCTTAACCATGGATTTGGACAACATAATTCATCAAACAGTAATTTATGTCCCATAAATAGATTACGGCGTAATCAAAAACAGCTTTACGCCGCAACCATCGTCAGAACCCCATTTTTCAAATCGGTTATGGCGTAAAACAGTGCATGCCAAAATTTTATAGGACAAATCGAATTCAAAACACTCAAGAATTGTATTACTTATTTTGAATAGCCTAATTTCAAGATTATAACATGTTTAGAAGTTAATCAATATAAACCATAATACATTCCAGAGATAATTGGCTAATAGTATATGAATCAAATGATAATAATAATAATGATGATTACCTGCCATGATGAAGGATTGGAGTGAGAAGATTCGAAGATCAGAGAGATTTACAATTGTGTGTGTTTAGATAGAAACTGTTGTGACTCGTTTTGAATTAGTATTTATGTTTCAGTTTCGGTAGTTACGACGTAACCACATAACCAGTTACGCCGTAACATAAGTTTTAACCGTATTGTAATTTTAGAAAAGAGGTATGCCATAACCCTCGACCTTGGTTACGGCGTAAAGTGTAATTAAGATGATGTGAACCATTTTTACCAAAATAATTTTTATTTTTTTATTTATGCAGAAATTAAAGGAAAGCGAAACCTTAACGGGTTGTCTCCCGGTCAGCACTTTTGTTTATTTAGTCGTTAAGTTTGACTTTATTTGCGGCTTCATTGCTTAGTTGGATTCTTGTAACCTGTATCATTTTCTCAGAAAAGATGATTAGAAATATCATGAAGTCTTAAGTCATTGAATTAACTACTCCCCGGCAACGGCGCCAAAAACTTGATGCGTATTTTTTTTAAAGAATTATTTTATTCAAGTTTTAACTTTATAAAACTCGATTTACCTGACAACGCTAATGGGCAGAGAACCCGATCGTGGGTAGTGTAGTTATGGTAAATCTGAGGTCGTCCCAAGAGTAATAATTAATGAAATAAGACTTTAAGAGAAAGAATATAAGATAACGATTTGTCACATGAGAATAAAGAAGATAAAACTAGGATAGAAGGTATACCATTACCAAATTAATCAAGTTAATTCCGAACTTCTTTCTTAGTGCAATTTATTATAACCATAATCTGAGGTGACACTAAACTTAGACGGGCATCTCTGTTTAACCTATGATTCCTAGGTGGAATGAACCCCAAGGGGAATTAACCTATTCCTAGTTCACAGTGGTTGATTCCTCTTGTAGTTAAATGATAAATCAACTATGACTCGAATGCAAATCGCACCTAATACCAAAGAGGAACGTCAATGGTAAGAGCTTACTTCTAATTGAGAGCAAGGGCCGCAGTTGAATTATAATTAAACTGATGCTAAGGCATTATAATACTTGATTTTAGTTCCAAGATTCGGAGATCGATGTCATAGGTATACATCGATCCTCCAATGCATATGGATACTACTATCGGAGAATTAAGCACATCCAAGTGAAGCAGATAACTTGCACTTAGTGTCCTTTCAATCCGGATCTAAGACTAGCATCAAGTTTAATAAATACAAAGCTTAATACAAAGTATGATGATAATAACAAAAGAAGCAAAGAGATTAAAATGAAATAGAATGATACTGATATCAAGGTGAATTACACTCATGCTTTAGTTTAGGAAAAATGTAGGAAACATTAGGAAACACTACAAACTCCTAAACTAACTTTGTCACACGTTACATGGCTCCTTCGACCTTCCTTCTATCACTAGTGTTGTTGTAGACCTTGTTCCCAAACCCTTGAAGGGGTTGGGGAAAGTTGGATGATTAATTGTGCAAAAAATGTCTTCAATTTATAGGCTTCGAATGTGTTACGGCATAACCACACATTAGTTACGCCGTAACCCTTGTAACACGTCATTCCATAAATATTTATGTGTTACAGCGTAACCTTATATCCTGTTATGCCGTAACGGCTGATTCACTTTCTAAAACTCTGAAGATACGATGATTTCCTTCCTTGAATAAGGTTACGTCGTAACTATATGACATGTTATGCCGTAACAGTAAATATTGCCATGATTTCCTTCCAAATATGTGATTACAGCGCAACCAATAAATGGATTGCGTCATAATCCTTCTTCTAACGTCGTGTTTCAGTATGGAATTGGTTACGGAGTAACCTTGGAAGAGTTTACGCCATAACAACTTGTGAATAGTTGCATAGTATGTCTTTTTACTTCTGTATTCGCAATATATCAGCATTATACCTGAAAACCACAAAATAACTGAAAATATCTTGTTTTCAAGTGTTGGTGCTACAAATGAAGGTGTTTTAGGGGATAAAATGTTACCTAAAAGTATTAAATATTTGATGTTATCAAAGACCACACATACACACCCGTAACGATGGGATAGACACATGTGACTTATCACTCCCATCTCGAATAAGCTAAAGAGTAGGACTAGCAGAGTGATATAGGGTATGCATCTTCTAATTTTCACCAAAAGTAATAAACCAACAAGGTGGTTGAATCACACATACATGGCCGTAACGACGGAATAGACATGCATGACTCAATCACATCCTCATTCAAGTAAGACATAAGGTTAGTCATTAGGAAAGGGAAATAAATTGTTGTTAAATAAAATTATGAAGCAAATAGATTAAGCCCAAAACAAATAAGGCACAAGTTGCTAGATACTTTCCCGGTCGTTACCATGATAAAGACTCATAAATATTTACACAAACGTCTTGATCATTGATAAAAAACAACAACCTAAGTTGGCATTCCCGTAACGGTCAACTTCCCATTCATCCCATACTTTACATACTTTTACAATACAAGTGACGATATCTACCACTTTATACAAAACTTTACATCGTTGATTTTTTTACGTGTCAACGAATAATCGATCCTTCAAATAATTCCATCGGTATAAGCTTTAACGAATCGACTATCTTCAATCTTTCCTCCTCTTTTTTTGTTGTAATTTTCTAACTTTTTCGATTTTTTTAACAATATATACTACGATCTCGGTGTAATTTCACCATCTTCACGATCATAATAACTCCGGATAATTTCTTTGATAATTCTTTAATGTGCAAATTTCCCAACCACACTAGAGATAGAAAATGACACAAAACACAGGAAATACATACTTTACACTTTAAGGAACTAGCAACTGATAAATGAACTTAATCTAACAGGGTAGGCTAAAGTGTAACGAAACAAATAGTTGGTGTTTATCCTAAGGGATTGGCTCTATTGGTTTTTCTAAGGGTATCTTACTCTTAAAATGAGAGTAAACAAAGGGTTTATACAGGGGTTAACTAACTAGTGTAATTAGTTAATAAAACAACATGTATAGGCTTTTTGGGTGTAATCCTAGAAATTTACCAATTTAAACAAGTTACTCAATCTAAATCCATAGTACTCATTATTGTGGTCTCGAATAGATATACCAAGCCAAGTTCTAAAGTCTACAACATCATCGGCACACTCATATTTTTGTGGAATTTAGGTAAACATTTGGAAACGGATAAGGCTAAATTCTTACAATATATAATAAGGGTTAATGTGTGCAGGTTATGTAACCAGTAATTTCACAAAAGTATGCTTGAAATTTTTTAAATTTGAGCATAATTTAAGCATTTTAATGTGAAAAATAGGACAAGAAACATTCTAATTCCCACCCCCCACTTAAATTGTACAACGTCCTCATTGTATTGATAAAACGTTAAAAACGGGAAATTAAAAGAATTAGAATGAGAAACTCCCTTGATATTTTGCTCGGTAGATTCTCCATGTAGATTTAATGAGCAAGAATTCCAGATTGTAGATACGTCACCAACATTGTCGATTTCTTTCCAGCGAGGTCCTGTGTAAAATTATAGGAAAACCATGCATTCCTATCTCGGTATCTATGGTTAATTAAATAAAACTAAATTGTACAGGAAACCAATACGTCGTATCCATAAACTAGAATATGCCGTATAGAAAGACCTGTAAAAAGTATCTATACGGGTCAGTCTGCCAAATACGCCGTATCATGTGCATGAATACTCCATATAGACAGAACTGACAATAAAGTTTTTAAATACAGAAAATTAAAGACTGATAACGTCCAGACATTAAATACACCATATGGTATGGAGCGGATACGCCGTATTGATGTCTGAGAAGACATACTCGATCAAAATAAATAACTGTCTGAGTTATCTCCCGGGAAGCACTTTTGTTTACAGCTAAGTCTTTAAGTTAGACTTTTTGTTCAGCTTCCTTCACTCGGTGTATGTCACAGTCCATCCGTCGTCCTTTTTCCGAAAAATTTCTTGGTAGATTTGAGACACACTATCTTCGTTTCCTTTCCCAGGCATTGCATTCACATGATTTTATAGCAATGTATTCTTCGTTAGGTCCGAATAAATATTTTATAGCCTCAAACTTCTCGGCTTTACACACCCTTTTATTAGGCTGCTCATTACTCATATTGTTAGATTTGGGCGCTTTGTTCAGAATATTTACTTCTGAATTACTATCGTTGCCCTTACGCTTCTTCTGGCTTCGTCCATCCACTTTTTCAATGTCAATTTTTTCATGAGCTATCAAATAAGGCTTGTTAGGAAGGTTTTTATAGTCAGATTCCTTCCATTCTTCATCGCTTGATACGATGTCATCCATTGGTCTTTTATTCTAGCTTCCATTTATCTAGGAATGGAATAATGCTTTTTTAGTCCTTCCATCCATTCTCTTATGGTTTTCGAATATTGTATTAACTCGGGATATGAATTCAAGTGGTCAATCCCCTAGTTATCCTAATCGTCCAACATTTTATCTTCGCCATCGCGAGATTAAGGATAGAATTTACAGAAAAATTTATCAACTAGTTCTTCCCAAGTAACGGTGGTGATTTGCATCCCCTTTATATATCCACCATTGTCTTGCTCGTCAACCAGTGGAGAGAGGAAAAAACCTTCATGCATGTCGGATGGGAGTTCAACATTAGGAATTTTAATTAAATCGAGCATTTCAAGGACCTTGGCAATGTGGTCGACCACGTCTTCATCAAACATTCTGTAGTATGCATTACTTCATAACTTCATCAAAAATTCCTCGCTGAGTTCAATATTCATCTCATCGTTAGTGATTGGTTTAGCTAGACTTGATCCCGTTCGAGCTTTTTCCATGCGTTCATTCAAAATTAGTTCCGTCATAACTTATGTCGTCTTTTCTTTAATCAATATTCTGTGATTAATACCCCTGTAACAAAGGTAAAAATATCAGTAGGATTTGCTCAGAAGAGAGAAAACATAGAAATACGGATCTCAAATGCAAAAAATCATCTTTTGTTACTGTATTAGAAAAACGATACGCCATATTCAATTGATTTGAATACGCCGTATCAATCTATTGACTGGATACGCTATATTGGATAAGAAATTTAGATACGCCGTATCCAATGGAAGTGGATGCGCCGTATCAGGTTATCGACCAAACAGAGATCGAAAACAATTTTTAAACCACACACAAACAATAAAAAATATACAAGAAAAAATTTTAAAAGCAAATTATACATAATTTTACAAAATTTTACAGAATTTTACACTAATTTAATTTACATTAATCCTAGGGGTTAGATTAATCTAATGTTAAAAACCAAAATATCAAATAGAAGTCAAGATTTACAATTTCACTCCCCAGCAACGGTGCCAAAAACTTGATTGTTGTCGGGTAGGGTTTATTTTAGATAGTTCAAGTTTTAAATTTATATTTTGCCGAATTTACCTAAAATAACACTTTAACGGGCAGTGTACCCGATCAGATGGAGTTTCGTGGTAAGTAGAGTGTCGATCACTAAGAGCGAGAACAAAATCTTTTATTCTATTAATATTTCGGTTTACTAAACTAAGTTAATTTAAACTGTGTTAATTCTATTCTATGTTAAACCTATGCTAAACCTACGTTAATCCTAATTCTAACAGATAAGGAGGGTTTTCAGCCTGAGAGACTGGCACGGGTTTTGTGGTAACTTAGATTAATTTAAGACACAATAACACACGCGAGCAGATAAACAAAAGATAGAAGAGCGGTCTAGCCAAATATAAGAAAACTGTATTAACCATGATTAATCCAATTAAAACATTGGTTTGTTTATTTAGTGCAATGAGTGCTTATCTCGAGGCGGCATATCATTCTTAAGATTTAGGCGGTACTTCTTCCTAAGACCTAGACACGTAGAATTTTGTCACAATTAAACACATCCGCATAAAGCATCCTATTTGCTGATTATAATATATCTTAGGGATTAAAGCAATGGTGATCTTGTTAAACCCTACCTCATAGAGACTTTACCCACTTACTGCTTAATGGCAATTTATATACTAGTAGTCCACTGGCCAAGTCTTTACCAATTGATTAAGAACGTACTCGTTGATCCCAAGGGTCACCTGCCAGTCCAACTAAGCTCACTAATCTAAAGGAAAAGATAGGTCATTATTTGTGATCCTATTGGTTTAGATATATAAATCACTATATGGAGAGTCATCCCGACATCTAGCTAACTTGGTCGGTATCACTAGATCTAGTTGAATGATAGGTCGCATACAAAAGCACGTAAACAAGTATAAATTGATAAACATAAACAAGCAATCAATGATGAATTAAGCATTCAATATAAACAAACCAAACATTCAAATCTTCATAAACATGGCTAATACCCAAGGGTATAAGCACTTAATCATTGTGATCAATACAAGAGTAATAAATCAACCAAGGTAAACTAACCGAGTTAACGAATGATACCAAAAATCAAACGATTACTAGAGTATAGGAGATTACAAGGTGTTTCCTATAGAATTAATAGCTTTGCTTGACCTCTTCTGCTCTTCCTGTCTTCTAAAAATCGACTTTTATGGTTAGGGTATCAAAAATATGATCAAGCACACTAAAAATCCGTTTTTAGGTCTTTTATTTATAGGGTCTGGAATTTGGTCGATACGGCGTATAGGATGTCAGAATCAGTTTCTTTATATTTCTTCGTTTAAGCTCTGGAATGCGTTCCTTTTAGCTAATCTTCACAAAGTACTCCATAATTACTGCAATTCTCAAATATAAACGATTAAGTAACAATTCTTGCAATAATTATACAAAATGGGTAATTTGCTTAGGATAAATGATGCTATAAAAATGACGTTATTTGATGTCATCAGATCTTAAACAAGCTTCACGAGCATGGTATGACAAACTGTCTTCATTCCTGATTGAACACCATTTTACTAAAGGTATTGTTGACCCGACTTTGTTTACACGATGTCACGGGGGAGACATCTTACTTGTTCAAGTATATGTCAATGACATCATTTTTGGGTATACAAATCCAGATTTTTTAAAATGATTTTCAAATCTTATGAAAAGTAACTTTGGAATGTCTATGATGGATGAACTAAAGTTCTTTCTTGGACTTCAAGTTCACCAATCACCCCGTGGCATATTCATTAGTCAGTCATAATACGCAATTGAGCTTTTAAAGAAACATGGTATGGGTGAATGTGTCTCTATGAGCACACCTATGGCCACTGAGAGACTGGATGATGATTTACACGGCACTCCTACTGATCAAACGACTTATCATTGAATGATTGGAGGGCTCATGTATCTAACAGCCAGTCGACCAGATATTTCTTTTGCCACCTTTATATGTGCTCGTTATCAAGCACGTCCTAAGGTCAAACACCTCAAAGAGGTTAAACGAATCTTTTTGTACCTAAGACAGTCCTATAACATGGGCCTGTGGTATCCGAAGGATTCCGGGTTTGAAAAAATTTCATATTCAAATGCAGACCATGCAGGATGCAAAGACGATTGCAAGAGTACTCCAGGAGGGATACAATTTCTAGGTGAAAAGCTCGTGAGTTGGAGTTCTAAAAAGCAAGATTGTATTGCTATGTCAACAGCTGAAGCTGAATATGTGTCATTGTCTGCGTGTTGTGCACAAGCATTTGGATGCAAACACAACTACTGGACTATGGATACAAGTACAACAAAATACCGATGTATTGCGATTCAAAGAGCGCTATCGCTATTTCATGCAAACCGGTTCAGCATTCGCGTACAAAACACATAAACATCCGGTATCATTTTATTAAAGAACACGTTGAAAAGGGTACGGTGGAATTATACTTTGTCGAAACTGAATACCAACTTGCGGATCTATTTACTAAAGCTCTTCCAAAAGAATGCTTTGAGTACTTAGTTCATCACATTGGTATGAGATGTATGACTCCAACACAGTTAGAAAGTTTGGCAAAGTTATATTCTTGAAAAATATCATACATCAAAATTATAAATAAATTTTTTCAAAATCAAAATAAAGAATTGAAAAATATAAAAACCCGAAAAGATTTCCTTGATGTTTTTCAAAAACAAAAATCAAATACAAAAAATGTAAAAGGACAAAAACAATAATTTAAACAAATTTACATGTCTTCTCATTATAATCAGATTCATGATTCGATATTTTTCTCAAAATTGCTTTCATTGTCAATACTGGATCATGTTTTGAGGGGGGGTTATTTTGATAACAAATGTGTTCTCATTGACAAAACATGTATTTGTGTAATTTTCATTCACGTACATGTCCTGAATTTTAATTTCACATCGCTTCAAAATCCAATAAAAACAATGATCTCTCAAATAGTTGATAGTTTTTATAAAACGATATAATTTCGAGGGGGGGTTTTTTCATTATTCTGTGAAAATCTGGACTTTGAAAAAGGAAATTTTCATTAATGGTCTAACCGTGCAAAGAGTTCATAGTCCAAGGGGGAGTTTTGAAATTTTTGATAATAAAATTCGGTAACTAAAACTACAATGACCAAATCTGTCATTTTTAAATAAAAATTCGAAAGGAAAAACTCCAAAGACTGGAATTGTCACTTTCTAAACTTTCAAATTCGGACGGTATAAATAGGAATTAAATTTCATTTCATATTTTTCTTATTCTGAATTTGATATCGAGAAAGAAGAAAAAATCAAATCTTTGATTTTGAGTTCATAACAATGATCACAACTTTCTTCTCTTCTTAAACGTAAGTGTTTTAACGAATTACAGGTTTTGGAAAGTAGTTATAGTGATATTCTTGATATCGAATTTAATTTCGATACTAATTAGGGTTTCTGAATTTGGTGTTTTTACATATTGATGATAGATTTAGGCTTATTAATGCTTATAATAGTGTTTGTGTATAGTTAATTGCCAAATAAACTGATAAAACTTCTAAGATCTCAAAATTCACACGCTCGTTAAAATTCAGAAGTCTTCAAAAGTTGTCAAAATTGATTAAAATAAGGATAAATGACTAATAATGATTAGAATAGACTTGTTAAAACTTAATTAGATCGAATTTGTTGAAAAAGTAGCCAAGTTATTCATTTTTGACAAAGTCGGAATTAAAAAGGGTCAATTTTAGAAATCAAAACCTAAAAAGGTCAAAATTCGGAAGTCAACCTTGAAAAAGTCAACTTCTAATTTTGGAAGTGTCGCTTACTAGATTTTGTATGTGTTAATGATATATGTCTGAATGTGTTGTCTAAAGCTCAAATGTCTAAAAATAACCAGATCATTATCTCATGTGAGTTGAATGTCAAACGTTTGTGAAAAAGTACCTCAAAATTGAACAAGAATTAATCAAGTTTTTGATGAATTTTATACCCTGTGTTAAATATGTCTATTCTCAGTTGTTTAAGTGGTCTAAGCCATGTTCGGTTATGACCATTTTCTGCATTGAACAGAATGAGGAGTGAGTGACTTAGTGACCATTCAGTTGTTGAATAAGATATGTTTATTTACATGGTATAATATTCATTACAATAAGCAAAATTGAAGAATTTCAAAATAACTTGAGTCTGATAATTCAATTATCAATTGTTTAAGTGGTCTAAGTCATGTCCGGTTTCGATCGTTTTCTGCAATGAACAGAATGAGGAGTGAGTGACTTAGTGACCATTCAGTTGTTGAATTGAGTTTGACAGATTCAATGTTATCAAATACAAATGCTTTTTGAAAAAGTTCTCAAATTTCTGTATTGTGTCAAAAATGGTACTCTTTCACAAAAAGTTTTAAGAATATTGAATGATATCTCCTAAATTTTTCAAAATTAAGTCTTATTCAAAATCAAAGAGTATCTTTATCATTCTTGAAAGAGTATAATTTCAAAAATATTTTCTGGTGAGGATACTCTAAACAGAAAGAGAGACAAAAACCATACGCGAAAAAGCAAATCTAAAGTGTGTTCGAAAAAGAATTGCCAGAACACACAAAAAAATCAAAAGAAAAATACGAATAAAGCGTATGGCATGTGCTAGAAAAAGCAAAAATAAGCACATGAGAAACAAACTGATCAAAAATATGTTCAAAAAGAATTGCTAGAACATATAAAACAGACAAAGCGAAAAGAGACAAAAATGTTATATAAATTGTTTGTTATCTAACATCTTATATTCACTCATTTTGTAATCATCATGGCACAACCACAAAGACAAGCTGATGTTCATCAAGACAAATTATGTCCACCTAACAAACAATATGCTTTCATGGATGCTAACAAAAAGATTGATCTTGATCATCCGTTGTGTCCAAATGAAAGCAAAATCCTGGCAAATATCCTTCAAAATCATCTACTCAGATTTAGCATTGCTGCTTCTTCATCAGTGCCATGGATACACTTAGGGCAGTTCTAGCATACTTTGAAAGAAGATGGATCAAAGTATAAGCTCTCGTTTGTGCTGGACAGGAAAGAACTTACGATGACACTTGATGATTTCAGAACAATATTTCACTTACCTCAAGCTACAGACAACAATCATGATCGTTTTGTCCCTGCTCCAAAATTCTCAGAGATGGTTCCATTCTACATCAACAATCTTGGTTTCACACTAGAATTAAGCTCACCATCCAACTTTAAGACAACCGGTCTCGTACAACCGTAGCAGACACTATGCAAGATGTTTTCAAGATGTCTGACAACACGAGAACTGGTTATGATCAACCGCCTTTGCAGATCATGCAGATGTTGTACTGCTTTGTTAACAACATACATGTTGATTATGCTAACTTGCTTTAGGAAGGACTGCACTACTCACTTAAACATCCAACAACACTGATTCCTTATCCCAGATTCACAAAGCTTATAGTAAGTCACTACATGACAGTATTCCCTGAGATCTCAAGAAGAGCTCATGATGATCAACACGACTTATAAGGCTTCATATTCCTCTACTATTATAAGGCTTCGTATTCCTCTAAGACGATCAACACGACTTACTCAACCAAAACCAATCCCAACTACTGTTGAGGCTAAAGATATAATCTTACAAGATACAATTCAATTAAGTCTTGCAGAGAAAAAAAGTCGAGAAGAGCTTGAAGCCAAGGAAAATGAGGAAAAAGTTGAAGAGCACTTGATGGCTGAAGAGATTGAGAAATTGGTAGAAGGAACGAAGAATGCTAAAAATGTTGAGGTTGATAGTTCTACCCTTAGGCAAAATGATAATCAAATTGATCCCGGCACTAGGTTAGAGCTCAGGAGTGATAAGGAAAGTTCGGAGGTGGAGATAACTGCTGCTGAACAACCTGTAAATGTTAATGATGAGGAGGAAGAGTCAGTAGAGGATGATTATGAGCTAGAAGAAGGGAAAAAGGAAATCATGTAGAGGAGATTAGGCATACACCCTTCCTCACAACAACTAGATCCGCTAGGAATCATTCTACTCTCATATCTTTGAATACTGAGAAACTCCAGGAATTGACGGTAAATGATCCACCACCTTCATCTTCAACACCATCATCATCTTCATCCAAACTATCTGCTACAAACCTCATCTTATCCTTATTCAAACCAAAGACTGGACGTTTCAAACATTACAAGAGTTTCTTTTAAGAACTACAAAGATGATACGGTTATTTGTTTGGCCATCTCAAGACAAGGTTTGTGCCAAGGACTAAGTTTAATGTACTTGCTCAACATCTACAAGAAATCATGCAAGAGGGGTTGCCAAAATGGTAGATAATCGAGTCAAGGAGCTTACAAAGACACAAGTTCCAGTATATGTTGCACAAGGGCTTATTATGGAAAGACAACAAAGTCAAGCGAATGTGGCCAAGATGATTGAAGATGCACTTCAGCAAGAACGCGAGAATCTTCGAGCAGAGATTACTTTGTAAATTAATAATGTTATCACTAACCATATTCCTTCTCAGGTAGATTCATCAATCAAGAGTTACATGTTTGGCCATATTCTGCATGTTCACCCAATTCAAGCCAGCCAACTTCTGCACAAGAATAACAATATCAATTATATCTGACCATGAGAGACAATCCTCAGCTACAACAGGATGACTTACCCATTTGGCTCGCTCTCAAGTACATGTTTGAAAGACTTAATGTGTCCAATACATCTTGTAGACCTTCTGCCATTCGCCCAAGAGATCAGGGCGATCCTCATGAAGATGCTCATTCTGAGGGGGAGAATAGTGCAAAGAGGCAAAAGACGTTTGAGCATGGAACCTTTATGATTGGTGAATCGTCATCTGGATAAATCAATGAAAGTAAACCAGGTCCATCAACATCAGGTAATCAAGAAAAATCAGATGATTTTGATTTTTGGACAAATACATATGCTTCAGATGATGATGAGCTTCCTACTCAAAAAGTGTCACAAAAACTTGTGAAAGAAATGTCACAAACTGTTGATGAAGCAAAACTACGCAAAGTTGTTAATGAAATGTTAAGACAACAATTCACTTCAGGAGATGAGCATCAATACCACATTGATCAGATGCAAAACTTCTTGAAGAATGACATTATGTGGAAAAGCAGGAACGAAATCTTAGTCCCATCATTTCCACAAAAGCCCACTCTAGTCATTCTGTAACACCCCCAAATTGGGTCGCAGCGGAATAAGGATATCCGGGGCGTGTTACTTCTCAGATCAATAGCACAAGATATATAAGAACGACAAAAAGTCGTTTAAAATGATACATTGGATTTGATAAAAGACTTGTTACACAAAGCATGCAGCTTTACTTGTTCAGTGTTTGATATTACAAAGATTGACAATACATTTCCCAAAACATATTACATCCAAATCTTTAGCGTGATAACCAAAAGTGTCACCAATGTATCCCTGGCACCTCGTGCCTATTGACCACCTGAAAACATTGCTTTAAAACGTCAACAAAAATGTTGGTGAATTCATAGGTTAGTAAATTATAATATGCAGGACCGCAAGACTTTCCCCGTGATAAAGCAACAGATGCAGACATCACAAAATCCGATTACATTTTCCTAAGCTCATGACACTGAAGCTCGACAATTATATTCGCAATAATAAATATTGCTATTCTGCCCGATCAGATGTTCAACCCTAAACATCCTAAATCCGACATGCTATAACGTTCGTTCCCGGTGATAGCTAATCACCCGAACGGGGAGGTCAATCCCAAATAGATCTATTCATAACATTCGCGCTCACATAATGTAATTCACAACTACATCTATGCAATTGACAGTTCATGATAATGGGCTCAACTTGGGTTATCGCTACTTAGGCAAACACGTAATCAATATAAAATATACACTTGCGTCCAATTTATAAAACAAAGCATGTTTCCACCCCAAAGTTATAAATCATTGAAATCGTAAAAATGTGGGGCTATGAACTCACCTTGAGTTACTGATAATCCAAATATCACAGATAATGCGTCACGCAAATCGTTAGATGCAACCTATTTAAATTAAGGTCGTATAAGTGCTAAGCATGGTAATTAACATCTACCATATACAATTCTACATAGCTAGATCACCATCTAATTGTTTTGGTAAAATTGTGTTTAATAAGTTAAAACGTTTATAATTACTGTTTTAGTAAAACTGGCGTAACTTTCGCGTTTCAAGTCCGTTTGAGGTGTTTCTTGCGCTCACGTTTTCGTATTAAGTCGAGTTATCAAAATTTGACATTTTCAAATTTTGGACCTACTGGTGAACAGTAACTTTTACTGTTCACACCAGATCATAAGTTCACTTATATCGTTTTTGTTGTCGTAAAACTCGTATACGTCGTATTTTCTTCGTTATAGCTCCGTTTTTAGCGATTCCTTCGAGCACGTTCTCGTAATTGAAAGTTCTATTGATTTATGAGGTTTACAAAAATAAAAGTTTCTGTCATGAATAGTAACTTTTATAAAAATAGTTTTATAAAAGTATTAATTGTCGTAAACTCGCGAAATTCATAACTCATTCGTTATTAATTGAAAATTTTCGTTTCTTATCATTTTGGAATCCTAAAAATATGTGTAATCTGTTAAAAATACTAAACTTGCTGTTTTATATAATTTTTATAAATTGTTTTATAAAAATTCTTTTATAAATCCGTTTATTTATCGTATAACTTGTTTTTACCGTAACTTTTTCGTTATTTATCCGTTTTTCAAGTTTCTTACATGCCCGGATTCGTCTTGAGATGTAGTATTTTATAAAAACATAAAGTAGATATGTTTATATTCGAATTTTGGACAGAAACATTGAATGACTTTATTAAGTCTATATTTAACCTTTGTTTTTATACTTTTAACTTTGTAATCTACCACAAGTCTTATATACCATATATGTTATATGTCATACATATATTAAAGTCCATTAGTCCATCATTGTCCTCATATGTCCAAATTACCAAGTCCATAATAATACTTTTAAACCATAAATTTCATAAGTAACCTTTAATCACTATTTTATACATAACCATTTTTACACATAAACCATGGGTGTACAAAAGTTATTCTTCCAATATAACCTTATTTTAGTGTTCATATAACATAAAAATGCCGTGAGTTTGGAGGGAGTATATAGGAAGGATGGAGTTGATTTTTCTTAAGTAAAGTGAAGTGTGTTTTTACTTGCTAGTGGAAATGAGTTATATGTATCCAAGACTTAGCTACAAAGATTAAAAGACAAGAAAACATGAGGGGGCGTGGTTTGCTAAGGTGATTGGCATGGGAATGTTGAGTGTATAAGTGAACTTGTAAGAGATGTTGGAAGACTTTATATTGCTTAACTATCTAAGGTTTATCACACATGTTACAATACAAATATCTCCTTGAGTTTTTATCTATCCATATCCGCCTTAATGGCTTCTTTGGTTAAAGAAAATGATAAAACTTTTGGGTATTGGGTATAAAAGGTGGGTAATTTTGTTGAAGCGTAGAAAAGTTTTGGTGGTTCCGGGTATGCCTAAACGTTCTTTATTGTGAAACGTACATAAAATAGGTAACCAATAGAAATAAATGAACAATGACCATAATTATTCTCAAAATAATTATTTAATACTTGATTGATGTAAACGCTTAATTGTTTGGTGCCCGTTTACATTGAACGATAGTTTTTAGCTTATGCGATTTAATTTAACGATTACGATTTAAAGTAAACGCGTACAATACTAAAAATACATAGTTGCTTTATTGACGGCATCTATGTCTCTAAAACACGAGGTGTTATAGTCTCCCCCCGTTAAGTGAACTTTTCCTAAGGCTAAGAAGCGCACTTGTCGACGGTGGCGGTCCTTTTGGTGAACAGATTGGGGTATTTATTTTTGTTCTTCCGAAATTTGATCCTCGTGTTCTCTACATAAACTCATGAACCTCTGCTTGGAGTTCCATCAAACCTTTGCTAATTGAATCGGCTTCACTTCAACCGTTTAACTTCTACGATCACGATTTCCACTGCTCTCGACGAAATAAAGCTTGTCATCAAAATAAAGTCCATCCAATGAAACGGCTAAGGGTTCGTCGGCATGAAACTTCTTTAAGTTGGACACGTGAAACGTATTATGAACTCTGCTCAGCTCCTCAGGAAGCTCGGGCTTGTAAGCAACCTCTCCAACCTTTCTAACACCGTTGAAAGGTCACATACTGGGGTTTAACTTCCCCCATATGCCAAAATGTACACCCCTTTCCTGGCGAAACGTTTAATCATAACTTTATCCCCGACTTGGAATTCCATCCGTTTTATGCTTTAGATCGGCGTAACTCTCCGTCCGAATCAGATCGGCTTGCATCCTTTTCTTGATTTGGCACGATTTCCTCAGTCGTCTCTTGAATAAGTTCTAGGACCGAGGATTGAGCTTCTCCAACTTCGTTCCAACAAACAGTTAACGACACTGACGACCATAAAGTGGCTTCGAATGGTGTGGCCTTGATGCTAGCAGATTAGCTATTGTGTTATATGAGAATTCGACTAATGGAAAATAGGTTAAACCCCCACCCTTTCCAAAGTCAATCGCACAACACGCAGCATACCTCGAGAGTTTGGAATGTCCTCTTTGCTTTACCCGTCTGTTTGTGGAGTGGTACGCCGTACTCATATCCAAGATTAGTACCCAAAGCGTTCTGAAGTGACCTCAGAAATTTGGATTGAACCCGGGTCGCGATCACAAATTGATTTGAAACAGGTAATTCCCTGCCTCATAACAACCTCCTTTAGGTAATTCTTGTAAGTTTATCCTCCATAGATCAGTCCTCTCTCATCGGGGTAAGATCGCAGACTTAGTGAGTCGGTCAAAATTCACCCAAATTGTGTCGTAGCATAGCGATGACTTAGGAATCCACGCCTAGTGACAAAATCCATAGTGATAGTTGTCACATTTCTATTTATGTATCTTGGGATGTACCAACAATCCTAATGGCCTTTGATGTTTAGCCTTGACCTTAGCACAGGTCAAACACTTGCTAACATAGGTGGCGATGTTTGCCTTCATATTCGGCCACCAATATAGCTTCTTCATATCTTGGTACATCTTGTCAGAACCCGGATGAATGGAGTATTTTGACTTGTGGGACTCGTGAATGATCACAGTCCGCAAATCGCCATAACAAGGTAACCAACTCCTGCCATTGAGGCATAGGGTTCCATCCGCACGGGGTTTCCTACTTTTCCCGAGTAATTCCTCTGTATTTTTAGCGTTTTCCAACAACATTCCTCAACATCCTGTCAAGTTATTATGTTTTCTCTGGTTTCCGTGCTTCAGTCTGACATTTAAGATTTTGATTAGGAAGATCCAACTAATAGTCATACTAAAGGCATGAACTCTTAACGGTGGTTCTCGTTCTTTCCTGCTCAAAATCAATCACAACGACATTGGCTTTCCCCGGGTGATAACGAATATCGCAATCGTAATCACTAAGCAACTCTAACCATCGACGTTGTCTCATGTTTAGTTCCTTCTGATCAAGAATGTGTTGTAAGCTCTTATGATCAGTGAACACTGTACACTTGGTTCCGTACAGTTTAGTGCCGACAAATCTAAGAAGCGAACACTACTCGCTCAACCAAGTTCCAAGTCATGAGTCGTATAGTTCTTCTCATGAATCTTCAGTTGGTCGTGATGCATAAGTCAATCACACCTTTTCTCTTGCATTAACACAGTGCCCAAACCCTTCTTGAACATCGCAGTAATGCGATAAAATCTTTGCTTCCCTCAGGTAAGGCAAGGATTGGTGCACTGCACAACTTCTGCTTCAACAGTTGAAAAGCTGCTTCTTGTTTATCGCCCAAACAAACTTGACCTTCTTTTGAGTAAGCTTAGTCATTGGTTTGGCGATCTTTGAAAACCCTTTAATGAATCTTCGATAATACCCAACAAGACCTAAAAATTGACGAATCTCCGTTGGTGACTTGAGGAGATGCCCAATCATTAACGGATTCAATCTTGGCTGGTCTACATAGGGAATGCCTTCACTATCAATCACGGTGACCATGGAACTGTACATTGGGAAGTCCCAAAATTCACGACTTAAAATTTGGCATACAACTACTCTCTTTCTTAAGCAACTCTAAGATTAGCTTAAGGTTGCCTTCGTGGTTCTTAGCTTGTTCTCTTCGAATATATCAAATATTCATCATAAAGACCAATCACAAAATTGTATCCAAATGATGGTTTTGGGCACAAGTCACCGATTCATAAGGTCCATGAATACGGCAAGTGCGTTCGTCAAACCAAATGGCATAACTTGAAATTCATAATGGCCGTAACGAGTTCTGAAGGCAGTCTTCGGAATGTCTTCTTCTCGAACCCTCAGTTGGTGATAACCTGACCTTAGGTCGATCTTCGAGTAGACACTCGACCCTTGAAGCTGATCAAATAAATCATCAATTCTGGGGAGTGGATAACGGTTCTTCACTGTCAGTTTGTTTAATTCCCGATAGTCAATGCACATCCGGAATGATCCATCCTTCTTCTTGACAAACAAGACCGGAGCTCCCCAGGGTGAGGAACTGGGTCTTATAAAGCCTTTGTCGGACAGCTCTTTCAGTTGCTCCGATAACTCTTTCATTTCGGAAGGCGCCAATCGATAAGGTGCCCGTGCTACAGGTGCAGCACCAAAGAAGACAACCCAAATCAATTTGAAACTCCACTTGTCGAGTCGGAGGAAGACCCGGCAAGTCCTCAGGAAATACTTCAGGAAAGTCTTGAACTATTGGCACGTCCTCAAGTCGCTTCTTCTCCGACTTGTCTTCAACCTCCTTTGCAGTGACATGTGCCAAAAAGATAGGAAATCCTTTTTCCATGTACTTCTGCATTTTAGTGCACGAAATGATGTTTAATCGTGTCACATTTCCCTGGTTACTTCCGTCACTGTGTATGATTAAGGTTTCATTTCTCTAGGGGATTGAAACAATCTTCTCGACACAACAATGACCGCTTGGAACTTTCTCCAACCAAATCCATACTGATTATAGCAAGCATCGAAACTACCAAGATTCTAGCCAGGCATTAAATTTATGTTGAATGGGTGACTATAGTAATTCTCTAATGGCGAGCCAAATCGATAAGCAAAATTAGTCATAGGCGACTAGTAATGTTTCTTTGGCTTCTCGGCTAGGATTTGGTATAAGATGATGCCAACTTTATAGTAAGACGGAGTGAAGGTCTGCTTAGTTGATATGGTTACTAATTTGATTTCCAAAAGTAAACGCGTTCTATGAATACGCACACAAAACATGATATAAGTAGAAAATTGTTTCCTTAACAAGAGGTTTTTAGAGTGACTACTCTCAGCACGGCATGGTACCTTCCTGAATTATACATAGTTGATCAGGCCATGTATAATTGAGGACTAACCGAGCATTTGCTCATATTTGTTAAAATAAAGCGTATTATATTTTCATGATATTCGTAGAGAGTAGTTGATAAGAGTAAAAATTAAGGAACCTAAGTTAATATTTGACACAAATTCTCCTAATACGATAATTGGATAGATAATTTGAAATCATTCGTACAACTGAAATTTAAGGGAAATACAACGAGAACTCCTAAGGAGATAAAGTCTAAGATAGTTTCAACTTAGGATTTATTAGGCAAAGCGAGACAACTTTCTCTTTTAAGCTTTGATCTCATCTTTAATGTTGTTAGGGTCTTGATCGGTTTCCCCCCCTTCCTTAGCATGCACCGCACCACGTGCCCACACTCACTAGTTTGGTTTTCATAGTTTGGTTCTTTCGCTCCGGGCAATCACTCCTGCAGTGCCCTTGATTCCCACATTCATAGCAATAGCCTCGATAGTATTAGCCACTCGCTGGGCTACAACCCGCTCAATTTACTCAACACTCATCCCTTGATTAACAGTTGTCATCATTTCTTTCACGAAAAAAAGTCACAGAGAACACAAGATGTATATGAGTTTATCCACAGGAAAATCATGACACTCCGTGATCCCAACATATATGTAAGGTGAGACCACGTTATGCAGAGAATAATAAGAATAAAACTCAACCATGGGTAAATAAATCCCCATCCATACAGTAGTATGGATCTTAACCAACAGCGGTAGGTTAATACTATAAACATCGTTTACATAAGTAAAAGAGTACAAGCGTTTCATTAACACTACCAAACACGGGTAATTACTCAAGTTTAGTGGGATATAATACAAAACAAGCTACACTGACAATCTATTTGTCTATTGGGCCAGGGTGCCTCTCAAGATTCTAGAATGCTAGCCACTTAAGTTATCTTTAAGTAGACTTAATATTCTTTGGTGATGAAAAAGTGTAAGTGCAGCACAACTCAGTACTGGCATGCATAGTAGATGTGATCGTGGAGTATGGTATTAAAATAGACATCCATACTGCATTGTGGGATTTGGTCTCAAAAAAAAAGATGAGCATGTGTGGAAAGGTGTGTTTAGAGTTTAATGGTGTCAAGCCACTAAGGATAGTGATTTAACCCAATTATTCTCTCCATCAAGCTAGTTCGACATCATAAATAAATAAGAACACATCACACAGTGAAACTACAGGAACATCACTAGATTGACATTAACGATAATACATCCATTCCATAGATAATCTGGAAACATAACTTGATCGTTTGTTACACAAGATTCCTCCCTCAGGTTACAAAATGAAAATTAACCTAGAGCCCTACAGCCCGAGGGCCGGGAGTTACCCGTAACACATAGTAGGCTATACAACATAGCTTAACAAAAGACAAAAGATCAATACCCCCGGCCTAGCTAGCGGGATAACCAATAATAAACTTAACAGGCTATATAATATACTACAATCATGCTAGAAGAAGGTAACCCTAGGCAACTACTCCAGTGTCCTCTAAGTGTCTATGGGTGACGCCCGAGAAGACTGGTGACTAAGCTCCTGTACTGCTTACCTGGATTCTCCTCGGTCCTGGCGCTGTGACTTCTGAATTAAAGCCAACTGTTGCTCCACCTCCCTACGAGTCCTCCTCTCTTGGCTACGAGTAACCGTCTCGATAGCCTCCATGGTCCTAATCTTACCACGTAGAGAAGCATTCTCTGCTTCAATCATACTTATTCGGAACCTTAATGTACTCATGTCCTCTTTGACGGGCACCCCTTGCAAATACTCATGAATGCCTCGAAAAGCCTCCCCAAAGACTCAGGCTAGTATCGCGACAATAGTCCCTGCAGGAAAAGCATCGCAGCAATAAGCAAGCGGGTGCATCTCCCAAATTTCCCTCAGAGGAATCAACAAACCGGGAAATAGTTGGGTGCATCCCATAACCAGCAACGAGCAAAAGTTTTTATAAGACGTCTATATGAAAGACCATGCAAATGCGAGTAGTAATGGATGACAAACGTGATGTAAGATGGTGTATGGTAAAAATGAATATGCGCTCATGGAATAAATGAATGATGGCATCGTGTAAGGTAAAGTAATGTTTGATAATCTTTAGGACCTACAAGTTTATAATACTACCTTGCCTTAAGAAGTGTTCTAGTATTTATATAAATAATCCTTATATAAATAATTGTAGAGTATGTATGAAAGAATGTAAACACATCTTTGTATATATAAGCAAGAGACCCTGTAATAAAAATACGTACTTATCAATATAAAACACGTATATCAATTATGAATGCATTTAGTATAACTAACTAATGCAACAACTAGTGTCTGTATGTCCCGTAAAAATCCCTTTTTTTATGAATGCAATGTTTGAAAACGGTTATAGTCCAGCAAAACATTTGACCTGGTTCTCTATAACCTTAGCTCTGGTACCAAACAGTAACCCCTCAAAATGGGGTGCAACGAATAAGGATTATCCGGGGCGGTGTTACAACCCCGATCAATGGCACAAGATAATATAAAAAACGACAAAAAGTCATTTAAAAATTATACTTTGGATTTGATAAAAGACTTAGTTACACAAAGCATGCACTTTACTTGTTCAGTGTTCGATATTACAAAGATTGACAATACAATTCCCAAAACATATTACAGAACCAAAATATTTAAGCGTGATAACCAAAGGTTCACCAATGTACCCCTGCACCTGTGCATATTGATCCCCTAAAAACATTGCTATTAAAACGTCAACAAATGTTGGTGAATTCATAGGATAGTAATTATAATATGCAGGACCGCAAGACATTCCCCGTGATAAAGCAACAGATGCAGACATCACAAAATCCGATTACTTTTTCTAAGCTCATGAACACTGAATGTCGACAATTATATTTCGTAATAATAAATATGTTGTTCGCCCGATCAGAATGTTCAAACCCTAAACAACCCAAATCCCCGCATGCTATAAACGGATTCGTTTTCCCGGTGATAGCTAAACACACCGAACAGGGGAGGTCAATCCTAAATAGATTCTATTTCATGAACATACACGCCTACAGAATGTAAATTCACAACTACATCTATGCAATTGGACAGTTTATGATAAAATGGCTCAACTTGGGTTATCCTACTTTAAAACAACGTAATCAATATAAAATATACACTTGCGTCCAATTTAAAAAACATAAGCATGTTTCCACCCCAAAGTTATAAATCCTTGAAATCGTAAAAATGTGGGGCTATGAACTCACCTTGAGTACTAATAATCCAAATATCACAGATAGCGCGTCACGTAAATGATCGAATGCAACCTAAATTAACATAGGTCGTATAAGCCCTAATCGCTTTGATTAACTAACATCATATACAAGTCTATGTTAGCTACATCATACTATCGTTCGGGCTATCATAATTTAAATGTCATGTAGTGACGTATGAGGTAGCTATGACCACTTTAAATCGTAAATCCAAGGAACTCGTCGATACGTCACCCCGAAGAGGCCGGTTATGAAACTCCCTAGTAATATAGCACTTTGCTCAACTAATACCACATATAGTTCTATATAGCTCAATTACCATCTAATTTTTTTGGTAAAATTTTGTTTAATAAGTAAAAACGTTTATAATTACCGTTTTAGTAAATATAGCATAACTTTTGCGTTTTAAGCCCGATTTTGACGTTTCTTATGCCCCTGCTTTCGTACAAGATGAGTGATCAAAAATAACATGTTTAATTTTTTCAACATTCAATGATGAATAGTGTCTTTAATGTTTACAACACTCATACACTTATTTTTACTGTTTTAATTAAGCTAAACCACCCGTAAATGTTCGTATCTTATTCATTATAACTTCGTTTTTAAGCGATACCTTCTTTCGAGCACATTTCTCATAAATTGATAGTTCTATTGAATTATGAGGATTACAAAATAAAAGTTTCTGTCATGAATAAGTAAATTTTTTAAAAATGTTTATAAAACCCCGTATAAACCGTAAATTGGTATTTTTAATCGATCTTTTTTCGTATTAATCCATTTTTCAGTTTCTTACCTTTTTAGTATCGTCATGAGGTTGATTATCTTTCTAAAATGGAAACCATATCTGTCTAAAATAAGAATCCAAACAGCCCCTTTGTTATCAATAGATATACTTATTCATATACTTGTTTTAAACACTTTTCAACTTAGTAAAGTTACCACAAGTCTTCCATATTGCTTTATATCATATGTCATATATATAATAAGGTCAAAAGTCTATATTTAGTCCATGAGATTCCATGATAACAAGATTATCAAGTCATTAACAACTCATGAAAACAATAACTTTCCTTAAGTACATAAAAACCCTAATTTGTACATATACATCTTTACACTTAACCAACATGGTACATCACTTATATACCCATTTTATCATAATATTAGCTATCACATAACATAAGAAAAAGTGTACAAAATGATCATCACAAGTAAAAATCTCTTTTACATGTTTAAAAGTGTCCTAATGGTGATTTAGCTATATAAACATCATATACACATATAATCATAAGAAATAAAGAGATTAAGGTGTTTAGGTAACCTTAATAATGAGGTAGGATGATGAACAAAGTGATCTAAACCCTTGTTTAGATGAAAACCCAAGATAATAACCCTTAAAAACCCTAATCTTTTCTAAAACCTTAATCTTGAATTATCTTCCTTAAACCTTGCAAATGGTTATCCCAACCTTCAATACTTCTTAGAATACCATAAGTATGATGTATAAACACTTGTATGGTGATAGAAAATCAAGTTATGGATTACCCAAAAAGGGCATAAAATGCCGTGAGTTTGGATGGAGTATATAGGAAGGATGGAGTTGATTTTTGTAAACCCCCGTATTTAAGGTCACTACTATTTCTAATCTCATAATTTATTTATAAATTTTATTGAGTTACTTTTATTTACATTTAGACATTTTATTGAAATCGTCGTTTTAATTAATTGCGAGCTATGCTTAAAACAATTATCCGTCTTGAACCGTACGTAAATTAAACTTTTCAGAAAAGTATCCCGTTTAATGTAAAATTATTTTTATCATATTCGTTTTTACCTCGTGGTTTCGCCTTAACTCTCGTTTTATTTTACGTTGATACCCGTTAGCCTCAAAACTACCCACCTATCTTAAAAATTATACACTAAACATCAAAGTTTATAAAAATTTAAACACAAAAACTCATCACACCACCTCATATGTGGTGTGGCATGATGAGAGAAATGGGGCAAGACACTTGTCTTCTTATTTCTTTGTATCATGCATGGTCAAAATATATATAAACCATCATTGACCCATTTTTCTCATAGTTAAGAAAAAAATTTCACACACACCCTTTGCTTCCCTTGTTCTTGCCGTCCACCTTAACCCACAAAACCTCAATTCATACAAAAATTCCTACTACAATCACTTGTTATATTTACACCATTTGATTCCTCACATTCAAAGCTCCATTTACATACCATAAAACCTATCATTTGTAGACTTTTGGGGCTGATTTAAAAGAGTAATATGAAGATGGTCATGCATGTCAAAGAAATGATGTTCTAGTGAAGCTTGGTGGCTAGGAAAACTTGTTGATTATAACTATTTTGGGTGATCATTATAGTGAGCCATCTTTCTTACTTTTCCTAAATTTTTCTTATGAGACTATTTTGATATTATTACTTGCTATAAAAATATACATTGATGAGTATGGGATATGTTTAGGATATGTGTTGTGGCTTTGCATAAGTGTTGATTGTGTTTTAAATGAGTTAGAAATAGGTTTGGTTGGATTTTATAGAGGCTGTTTTGAAACAGAGAAAACGTGTTGTTTTCTCACAATTGTTTTGGCTTAGGTCTGCCAAACAAAAGTTATGGGTGGATAGATATATGCTTGCATGATGTGATAGTTGGATGGTCAACCAATTATATTATTGAGTGAGATATGGTCAATAATACTAAAATGGGTCAGTTCTGACTTTTGTTTAGAACAACTATTAAACAACCAGGTTATGAGTTTAAAATGTTTGGATTTAAAGCATGGGTCAATACTGAGACATCATAGGGAAGCTTAGCACTTGGCCTCAATTTCATTTTCTATCTTAGATTAGGAGTTATGATTTAAAACGGAAAAAGTAAAGAAAATTCAGTCACTTTCTGTTGGACTAGGGTTATAAAAATCTATTTCCCATGTATTGGTAAATGGTATGAGTCATTGATTAATGGTTTGAAAACTAGACTTCAAGGGCCTTTCCAGGGGTGAAAACCTTGAGTTTATACATTTAAAGATTGGTAGAATCCGCACCCAACATGAGCTAATTCTAGGAATTGCGACCTTTTACTCTTGACTAAAAGACAAATGTGTCGATAATCATACCTAAAAAAATTGGAATTAGACGGCGAAATTTGGTAGATGTTTAATTACATATAAGAACAGGTCATATGTCAATTTTGGAGTCAAAATACTTTAGTTAAGTCAAGAAGCCATGTTGCGCATATCTTAGGAACATATCCTATATTCGTCAAACTTTTCTACGTATTATTTTTACTTGTATAGTTATACTAAGACGCGTCCACGTATTTAGGTGGTGCGTAAGGGAATTTTAGTCTTGTTCAAGAACTTATTATACTTCTTATCTCTTGGTATCTCATTGAGTTCATAGCCTCGCCTTTCTACTTATAAATGTTTTCATAAACCCCGCGAGGGAGATACATGCTAGTTTTATAAATTGAACACAAGTGATTTATGGTTGCTGGACCCGATTGTGAACTAATTGCATAAGTACCTATTTTTGCATGAAAGGCCCATTAATTTCATGCACTGTTAATTGCCTATGAATGGTAGCGTTAGTACATAATAGATCTATTGGGCCGTGACTGCCCTGTCTGGGGTTGTGACATCCATGGCGCGATCACCCCTAAAGGACATTTTGTATTGAGAATTTTCTTAGGTATATTGCAATATTACCTAGTTGTGGGGGCATGTGATTACATATTTATAATATGTTGGTTAAGGTTTCGGTGGCATGAGCTTAATGCATTAGTGATTAAAACTTGTTTGATCCACAAGTTTTCGATGATTAAAAATACTTGTGTTCACTTTTTATTTACAAAAACTCTATGGATTCACTCAACGTTTTCGTTGACTTTTTAGCATGTTTTATCTCAGGTAATCAAGGTTGATGGCTTGGAGTGGCAGACGGAGTTAGCGTGAAATGTTTTGATTAAAACTTGTTTTGGTTCCATTCATCAAAAACACTTGGTGTTATGATTTTAAAACTTTGTATGATGTGGTATGGTGACAATCTTGTGGACCAACTTTAGACTCTGATCTTTCATGAATGGGACAATGTTATGTTTTAAACGTCTCTTTTGAGTCGTTCTTTATATTCTTATGTTGTTGTGCTATGACTTAACACCCAAACTGTTGGTTCCGCTGCGATGAAATTTGGGGGTGTTAAAAAACCACACTAAGTAGGCAACCCAAACGAATACGTAACCTTCTATTCAAAACCTAAGACAAGTAAATATACCTAATTAGATCCTATATGATATGCTCGGAAAATATTAAGGTTCATTTGTTATGCCTTGTATTCATATTTGTTTCCAAAGTCACTTTTATCACAAAACGCAATTACAACAATTTGACCAAAATTTCCTAGCACTTTATGTATTCATTTGACCAAGTTAACCAAAGATTCTGGTTAAGATACTTCTACAGGTCAAAATTCCATGCTTTAGGTGTGTCCATGAATTTTCCCAAAATTTATTAAGGACTTATACTTGACCATTTATACTTGACTCCAAAAATAGCCAAATCTGGACATACCAAAGTATTTTAATGATTAGAGGGTCCAAATCAAGGATATATGAGTTAGGCCAATGGGAGACTCTAAATAACCCATACAAGTGTCTCCCATATCCGTTTAAATGATAGATTCATCGTGGTTTATGATTTACGATCATTTTAGTACACGGGTTGAAAATAGATTTTTGGGCAGTTTTGACACCTTTCACCATTTTACAACTTTGACTAACCAAACGACCTCATATTTTTAAAAGGCTTATATTTCTAGAAAGTAGACTCAAATCACTTGATTATAGGCTCTTGAATCATGTCAAAATGTTTATTTATCATCAACTTATGCTCTAATCAATATGACCCAAAAATTAAATAGGGGCTGTTTAAAAAATAGCTTTGACTTAATCAAGTCAAACCAATAACCCAACATGCAAAAAAGACCCAATCAACTCCCACAATCATGGATCTAAAGCCCTTTTACACACAAACTTACAAGATGTGCCAATACTCTTGAAAATCAAAGACTTTATGTTACTTGTCTTGCATAGATCTTGTAGCAAAAATAAAAATGCATAACCCAATGTTTTTGTACATTATTATTACTGATTTAGGAGTTTTATATTATGAAAATAATTTACCCATAAAGGTTTTTAACAAAAGCAAGCTTAAATATGCAAGAAAAGTCAAGAAAACCTCATTTTTAAAGAGTTTTGGTACAAAAGACATACAAGTCATCTTGCACCGTAATTTTTACCTTTGTTCTTGCTCCTAAAAGTTGAAGATGATGATGTTATGGTGGTGAGTGATTGTTGGCAGCAGGTATAAGGACCAAGGAGGAGGAGAAGTTTTTGTTATATCTAAAATAAAACAAGTAGTGGTTTGTAGATTATAATGGGGACAATAGTTTAATGGTTTTGATATTGCATGAAATCTTATTGGTTAGGGGAGAGGTTGGCCGGTTTTGGGATGATATGGGGAGGGGTATTACTTATTTTATTTGCAAAAATACTTGTGTATAATGTTGCATGAATATTCTAAGTTAAATTGGTGTATTTGTGTACATTCGGTGAATACGTAAAGCGTCGTAAAAACGTAACTTTTAGGATAGTTTATGATTTTGTTAAATCCTATGTGTTTTGACATTGTTATAATGTTATTTGAGCATATCGTTGGTCGTTAGGACCGTTAACTAGGATCGTTAGGTCAAAGGTGCGTTCCGTATAGCAAGGGTTCCTAGGAAAATAAGTGTTAAACGCTAAAAATAGTATGACCACGTAAAAGTGACTCCATAAATAATTAGAAGAGTCAATTATCATTTGTTTTCTTTCAGTTACTGACCTCAAAAATTGACAGATGTCACAGTTTTCCCCCGTTGAAGGGAATTTCGTCTCAAAATTTCAGTTGCTCGTTCTAAGCCGTAGCACTCGTGAACAATTGTGGATATTTGCGCTTCATCTCGTTTTCTCGTTCCCAAGTAAATTTTGGTCCTTGTCGGGAGTTCCAATGAACTTTTACAATGGGAATCCAACTTATTTTGAGCTTTTTGACCTCACGGTCCCTAATTTCAGTAGGTTCTTCAACAAAATGTAGTTCATTGTCAATCTTGATTTCTTCTAGTGGTACGTGTGGATTTACGTCATGAATGTCTACGAGTTCTTGCGGTAAACGTAATCGATAAGCTACAAGGTTCGACAATATCAAACGGTCCTACGTATCTCAGTGAAAGCTTGCTTCCCTTGCCAAAACATACTACGCCTTTCCAAGGTGATACTCTGAGTAGTACTTTATTGCCAACACTGAATTCTAACATTTTTTTTCGATTATCAGCGTAGCTCTTCTGGTGATCTCGTGTAGCCTTAAGTCTTTCCTTGATTTGAACAATCTTGTTGGTAGTCTCCTGTACGATCTCCGGTCCAATAAGCTTTCTTTCTCCTAATTCTGCCCAAGCTATGGGCGTTCGACATTTCCTTCCATACAAAGCTTCAAATGTTTCACACTTCATACTTGAATGGTAACTATTGTTATACGAGAATTCGACTAGTAGCAGATGGGTATCCTAATTTCCTCTAAAGTAGATTGCACATGCTTTAAGCATATCTTCCATAGTTTAAATGGTACACTCACTTTGACCATCAATCTGTGGATGGTAAGCGGTACTCATATCCAGTCGTGTTCCTAATGCTTTATGTAGCGATTGCCAAAATTGTGATGTGAAACGACTGTCACGATTAGATATGATTGACAAAGGCACACCGTGCCTTGCTACGATCTCGTTGATGTACAAACTTGCAAATCTTTTGATTGCAGTTATCTATACACGTAAAATAATATAAGTATAGAAAATTACCAAACTACCCTTGAGGACAAAGGAAGAAAGGAAAATTCTCACAAATATATATATTATAAGTATATTAACCGGGAAGTATGATTCCTGGGTCGTATTTCCCCAATGATTTATGAAATTGAGACCACGTTTGTTGTTCGGACTATGATTTGAATTGGTTCAAAGATGATTTGTTTCCTAAAATCCTAAAAGAGAGCAAATTTAAGGATAATTAAACCTAACTTTAATAACGGGAAATTAAACTTTAACAAAAACGCAAAACGGGAACCCTAAATGGTGATTAAAAATCCTAAATTTCAAAAATTAAACCTAAAATGAATTTTTCACTTTTAATAGACTCTAATTGTCTAAAAAGTAAGCTTAAAGAAAACTAGAACAAAAACGGAGTTGAAATGAGCTTAAAAACACGAAAAACGTGAACGAGAACGAATCCCGTTTTTTAAAAATTGAAATTTTGCAAATTAAACCCTACAGAAGCAAAACTAATTTTCCTAGAAACTTTATGTTAAAAGGAAATTTTCTATAAAAGAATTATATTTTTTTTGATTATTTTTCTATATTATATGATTTTTTAAAGTTTTTAATAAAAATAAATGTTTAAAAATACTAAACTAATTATAAAAATTTTGAAAAAATTATAGAAAATAGCTTGAACTAAGACAGACCTAGGAAAAATAAGGTTGGCTACACAGCTTATCGAATAAGCTACGAATTAAGCTTAAACAGCTTATTAAGCTAAAGAGGTTAAAATGTATATAAGTAATAGATGTTGTGAAGCTAGAATGAAAAAGACCACAGGGCACGTTGGTTAGAGGTGTGTGGTGTGAGGCATTTATAAAGGTTGAGGATGTTGAGGTCGGGGGTTCGAGCCTTGCTCACCCCCGATTTCCATTTTCCCTTTTTTTTAAAAAACTTATAAAAACAAAGTTGTAGATAAGCTAAAAATAAACACTTTTAATAAGAGAAACTTTTTTTATGAAAAGCCCTAAATAAGTTGTGAAACAGCTGAAAACATGACAGAACTACTTAACTATATTTTTGGTTTTTTAGAAAATTTAAGAACTTAATAAACTGAAATAAGCTGAAAACTAAGATCAGTAAGCTATTAACTATTTAAGTTTACACTAATAAGCTACTTATGAAAGAAATAAGCACAAGGATATAAGCCATAAGCTGAGAATCACAATAAGCTCTTATGAAAACTTTGAAACCAAACAGGCCCTGCAAGGACCTTTGAGCTTAATTTTTAATAAGCTCTTGGATCCTTATGCACTATTAAGCTACAACTAAAAAGCTCTATAAAACATCTTTTAGAAACTATTTTGAAATTCAATTGCTTATTGAATAAGCTTGTTGAAAACAACTTATACTAAGAACACTTAGTAATTTTGGTTTTTGAAATTGAAAAGACAAGAAGCTATTTTAAAAGCTAAAAACAGATAATAAAATGAGCTTAACTTCAAAAAGCAAATTGAAACAGATTAACTATGAACCCTAAATCTACTTGTATTCCAAAAATTAAGACCTAAGAACTAAAATTACTTACTGGAAATTGATGTTGAAAATGGCTGTTTGCAATATTATCTGCTGATGCAATTGGTAAATAAAACCCGAAACTACTAAGTGCAGGCTATGACACTTCATTCAAAACAACATACTAAGTGCAATTTGGACAATGTGAGCAACTAGAAAGCAATTACACTGAAAATGCAAGCTAGACTAAAATTATACTAACAGAATTAAAATATAAACTAAAAATCTAATGAAAACTTGATTACACTTAACAAACCTACTAGGATTCAAACATATAAGCCTCAAATGATCATTAAATTCAGTTTTGAGAAACAAGAGAGTCACAAGCTGTACTAACTCTCAGTTAGTATTGCTATGCCAAACACCCCTTTATTTTTACTCAAGTCCATATTTGGCTTATGAAACTTAGAAATTAAGCTCAAACTAGAAATACCAGATGGTAATCAGCTTATAATGAGCCTAATGAACATGTTTAAACAATTGATTAAGCAGAATTAATAAGCTCCAAGGTTATGCTATATTTTTTTTAAGTTTTAAAGGCAGAATTAATGAAACCTAAGATTTAAGTGATATAAACTAAAAACAGATTAAGATAATTAACTAATAAGCTACATTAGAACAATTAAACTATAATTAATAAGCATTAGAATAAGCTAAATGAAAATAAGCTAAAAATTAAATGAAAGAGAAACTTACAATTGCCTTAGCACAACAAAAACTTAATATGCTCAAGTGAGCTGTCTATAAGCTCTAGTTTATCACAAGGATAAGCTAGTTAAGTCCCATAAGCTCTTCCAGGTTATGCTTATCATCCAAGCAACTCAGATCCGAATTAAGCATAGGTTTCAACTGATTTTAAAAGTTTGAATAGATTAATCATTAGTTAAGCTCAATTCCAAGCTTAGAGACTTGAGAAGAGCTATTGATGAGCTTATGAGAGCTTAAGTAACAGTAGACAACAACATTTGAGATATAAGAGCTTTTTGAAAATTTAAGAACTTATTAAGTAAAAACAGATTTAATAAAGTGGACTAATATTTCATTGATTTGAGACTGATTACAAAACTTAAAATTGAAATTACAAAAGCTTTAATAAAAAAATTACATTTCAAAAATAGAGATTACAAAAGCTACTAACTTAAAAAAATTGCAGGAAAGAAGATAAGCTGCGTGTGAGTGAGGAGCTTTATTTATAGCCTTCAGAGGATGCTTCTAGGTCTTGGATCACGCTCCTCTCTTCCTTGATCTTGTCCCTTCACTCTTTCTTATCATTGGATCTCTAATAATCACCGTTGGATTAATTGGGGTGAGCACACGGATTGCCAACGTGGCATTCCGTGTGTCAGACCTTGTGTGCTTCTTTCGTACTCATTTTAGTGCAAAAATCCAATGATTGGTGTGTTTCTTGTCAGAACCGCGTGTCATTTCTTTTGGGGATTTACCAATGGGAGGCTCGTATAACTCTGCCACATCATTCCTTGGCACTTGAATCACTTAGCCACGCCCTCAATTTCCATTTGCCCTTTGATTTTGACTCGGGGTTAAACGAAGAAAATGGTGAACAGTAAAAACCAAATTTCCCGCGTTTAAAATTTTAAAAGGGTGCGTTTGATTTCTTTTGACCCGGGGTTTATACTCATTAACTTTGGGCTTATATCTAAAAGATTAGGCCAAGGGTTATGGTTTTAGGATTGGTAAGGTTAACAGGTTATAAGGATTTGGGGTATTATAAGGAGATAATGAGTGTTAACTTTGATTAATAGAAAGTTAACACCGTTAGGGTTTTAAGGGTTATTTGTGAAATATGTTTAACAATAAGGGGCTATTTTAGGATTTTTTGGGTTTTGTCATTTAGTGAGTTGACTTTAGTTGACCTTGTTGACCAAAGTTGACTTTTGACCTTGATAGCATACTCCCGGCTATTGCACACTCTTTTCCGTCTTGTGTCTGTGTTTCTCCGGTTTTGACCATTTTCTTGTGATATTTGCATTGTCCATACCTACATAATCACAAAGACAAAACAAGCAATATACAAGCATTTTAAGCACAATTTTGTCTTTTATGGAACATTTTTGATATAAACGGATATGTGTTTTCACACATATCAAAATTCCCCAAAGTAAGCGATTGTGTGTCCTCACGCAATATTATATGCTCTAAAACCAAATACCTCAAAACTTCCTCAAACTAAATCTTTAAAAAGTAGCAAAGATTTTATGGAGAGAGTTAAGAAGTCGAAGTTATAAAAACACCCCATTTTCCATTATTTATTTTTTTTAATGAATAAAAACTTAGAGAATATTTGACTTTCGATATTTCCATTATTGTTAAGTATCATAGAACCAAGCTGCATTATCGATCCGAGAATGCCCAAAACAGGATAAATTTATCGATCCCGATATTTTCCCTCTATCCAAACCAAGTTAAAACAACATTCATTGCTAAATATAGTTAAGATGCTAACACTAATCATATTTGTAACTTGTGAACTTTTCACTCCCGACAATTATTATATCTTAGCGTGACTTGTTATTTTGAATTTCAACCTGGATCACGTTTTACAAATACTATGCTTCACGTTCGCCACCAAGAATAATGAGTTTGAAGGCTGATCATCCCATGTAGCGACTTTAGTCTCGGGCATCCAACCTTGCGGCTAAGTGGACAGGCTTTGACACCCACAGAGATAGTAGTCGGGGACTAACGGACCTTAGATTTCAAAAAACGCTCAGCAGTTTCCTGAATATTCATAAAAACAACTTTAAAATAGATATAAGTCAAAAGTTCAAAAGCATATTTGAATTTAACAAAAAGAAATCAATTTATTAATTTAAACTTAATATTAAATATTTATGCAATTATAACCCTCGAACTTTTAGAAGGCTCCAACATCGGTTGTGAGCGGCAAGAGCAACAATTTTATTCAGTTTGGACTTATTATACTTAGATGGGCTTTCTTTAGAAGACTACCACATCGGTTGTGAGCCGGCAAGAGGCAGCAAACTTTTATCAGCCCACAGCTTTTATTATTATTATTTTATTTTATTTATTATTTTTTTTATTAAACTTATTATAAAGAAGACTTCTTTTTGAAAAATTCACGTATAAGTTGGAACTAAGACTACAATTTTTGCTATATATTACATAAAAATTGTTGATTAAAGTTTAATCTCAAAAAACAGCACGTATATTAATCCGGTTAAGAGCTTATGGGAGAAAAAGCCACAAATTACATACATGAGATGTATGATTTCCAATAATCCTTGTTTATGCAATCCACTCATACTTAATCTCTATCATTTTTCGTTCTTCGTGAATTTTAGCGTAACGCGTAGCCTAAAAACGTTAAGGGAACAAGTAGCTCAACACGCTCGATCGAGTCAAATTTACTCTTATTCTACTCCATCTAAGACAGTCAAAATTGTGACAAAAACACTTGTTTTATGTGTGTTGCATAATTTTATAGAATTTTGTTTGTCATATTTTTGAAAATATTTGGTAGAAAAACGGGGTACGCCAGAGAACCAAACATACCAAAACAAAACATAAAAACAACTGAAGAGTAGCATATAAAGGGCTAACAGTAGGTAAGATCATATCGAAGATTTACTACCCCATACTAAAATTAAAACATTGTCCTCAATGTTTTCTAGCTACGGGACTTTAAATAACCCCTCCATATCTAGTATCAAAAGGTCTGAATGCATGAACTCAGTCATGAAGAAAGTCTTACAAAAAATCTTTAGACGTTTATCAAGTGTGCTAAAAGATAAATGTTAGACGATAATAATCTTTAGGATATCGGATTTCCGCAAACTAATGGCAAGCAAAGGCTAGGAAGCTCGAATGGACCGGGACAAAACACTGAACACGAGAGTCTTCAAAAAATTCTGGGTCAATCCTGCAAATAATCACAAGTACAAACACAACAAGAATCGAAAGAGTACAAGCCTCCTCACATCACAATAGAAATAAGAAAGAAAATAGAAAATGGATAAGCATAGGGTGTCTCCCACGAAGCACTTTGTTTTTGGTAACTAAGTCACATAGCTTGACTCGATCCTCGAATTTATTCGTCCTTAAAGAGAGTGTGGAGATCTTGGACTACCTTGGGTGGTAAGTCCCGTCCAAAGTAATGCTTCACACGATGACCATTCACCTTAAAGTTTGGACCATCGGGTTGAGAGAACTCAATGGTTCCATATGGAAAAACTTTGGTGATGGTGAAAGGTCCTGACCAACGAGTTTTAAGCTTTCTGGAGAATATCTTAAGACGAGAGTTGAAGAGTAAAACTCGATCACCAATATTGAAAATGCGGTTTTTGATCTTTGAGTCGTAAAGCTTCTTCGTCCTCTCTTTATAAATCAAAGAATTCTCGTAAGCTTGATCACGAAGCTCATTAAGTTCATTAAGTTGAAGCTTCTGGTGATCACTCGCGGTTTTAAGATCAAAGTTAGCATGTTTCAAAGCCCAATATGCTTTATGCTCTAATTCGATAGGTAAATGGCAAGATTTTCCATAAACAAGCTTGTAAGGCGTACAGCCAATTGGTGTCTTAAAAGCAGTACGAAATACCCACAAAGCGTCATCTAATTTCAGACCATGAGGCACGGTTTTCTCCAACCGTCCTTTCTAGAATACGTTTTAAACCTCGATTGGACACCTCCACTTGACCGCTCGTTTGAGGGTGATAAGCGGTAGCTAGACGATGTGTGACCCCATACTTAGACATTACTTTAGCAAACTGATCGTTACAAAAATGGGTCCCACGATCGCTTATAATAGCTCTAGGTGTTCCGAATCGGGCAAAAAGGGATTTCAAAAACTTAACTACAACTCTAGCATCATTTGTGGGGAGCGCCTTTGCTTCAACCCATTTTGAAAGATAATCAACGGCTACGAGGATGTATTTATTTCCTCTTGAAGACGGAAATGGTCCCATGAAATCAATACCCCATACATCGAAGATTTCACAAACTTGGATAGCGTTTTGAGGCATCTCATCTCGTTGTGAAATTTTGCCTTGTCTTTGACACGTATCACAAGATTTGATCATTGTATGGGCATCTCGATATATGGTAGGCCAAAAGAAACCGGCATCAAATACTTTTCGAGCGGTGAGATTGGCACTATGATGGCCCCCGGTGGGTCCTTCATGACAAGCTTTGAGGATTTCAAAAGCTTCTTGCCCATGCACACACCGTCGAATGATTTGATCCGCACAAGTACGAAAAAGATAGGGATCATAGGGTCGTCCCTCAGAAATATAATTTTAAACATCCTTGAAAAATTCCTCTTTAGTAGATGTTGACCATTACTTTGTTGGATAAATTTTCCACTGCTCATGGTCGTTTGCATAGTCCGGTAAACATGGGGTACTGTCATTTGAAATACCTCCAAGAGTTTCTAAAGATAAATGTTCATTTATGGTTTTTTTCGTTTTTCTAACACATCCTAATGAGGATTCTTAAGGTAGATAATGGTTGCCGCAATGGTTCTCACTTCCTTTTTTTTAATCATGGATGGTGATATCAAAATTTCTTGTATGAAGGAGAAGAACCCACCGGGAAGAAAAGCAACCTAGCTTACGTCTTGTTTTTCATATGGTACTTTAAAGCCGGTGATCAGATACACTATGCTTTTAGATAAGACAAGATGCAGCCAAAACTTTTCAAAAGTATATATACAACGGCAAGCATTTCCTTTTCCGTAGTAGTGTAATGAATTTAAGCTTCTGTCATTGTCTTGCTAGCATAATGTATAGGCTGAGAGTGCTTCATCTTTCGTTGTCCTAAAACTGCACCAATGCGAAATCACTTGCATCACACATGGAGTTCGAAAGGTAGTTCCAATCAGGACAACTAAGATTGGAGCTTCGGTAAGCTTCTTTTTAAGAGTCTGAAAAGCATCAATACAATCCTTAGAAAATACAAATGGTATTTCCTTCTCAAGAAGGTAAGTCATTGGTCTAGCAATCTTAGAAAAGTCTTGGATAAATCAGGGTAAAATCCCTGCATGACTAAGCAACTCCTAAACACGATATGGGGTCGGGTGAGGTAGCCTAGCGATAACATCAACTTTAGCACGATCGACATCAATTCCCGATTTCAAAATTCCTTAGTGCCCTAACAACAATTCTCTTCTCTACAAATAAAGTGGGCACTTTCCCAATTACTGAATTAAATTCGTGTCTTCACATTGTTTTAGCATTTTTTTCTAAATTAGAGAGGCACAAATCAAAACTATCCCCAAAAACCAAGAAATCATCCATAAAAACTTCCATAGTCTTTTCGATCATATCATGGAATATGGCCATCATACACCGTTAAAAAGTACCGGGAGCATTACACAGACCAAATGGCATACGACGGTACGCGAAAGTTCTATACGGGCATGTGAAAGTAGTTTTCTTTTGGTCCTGGGGATCTATTGGTATTTGGAAATACCATGAAAATCCATCTAGAAAACAATAAAACTTATTCCCGGCTAATCTTTCTAACATCTGATCCATAAATGGCAATGGAAAATGATCTTTTCGAGTCGCTTCATTTAACTTCCTATAGTCTATGCAAACTCTCCACCAGGTAACTAAACGTGTTGGAATTAATTCATTCTCTTCATTAGCAACAATGGTTATTCCTCCTTTCTTGGGAACACAATGCATTGGACTAACCCATGGGCTGACAGAGATCGGGTAAATCATTCTGGCATCAAGAAGTTTTAGGACCTCCTTTTTGATTACCTCGTGAATTTTTGGGTTAACCCATCTTTGACTTTGAACAGTAGGTTTATAATCATCCTCCATCAAGATTTTGTGTGTATAAAAATGAGGGTCAATACCCTTGATGTAGGTGATTTTCCAAGCAATGGCCCTTTTATGAGATTTGAGCACCTTTAAGAGAGCATCTTTTTCATCATTTTTTAAACCTTTTGCAATAATCACTGGTAACTTGTCGTTTTCTTCCAAGAAAGCATATTCTAAGTGAGACGGTAAATCTTTTAACTCTATTTCCGGAGGCTCTTCAATTGAAGATTTTGCCTCGGCCACTTCACTTTATTTAAGGTCCATCGAAGGAAGTTGAAACGGGTCATTATTTAACAATTTTTCGATCAAACAAATATCTTCCTCCGGATTGCAATTGGCATGATCAATTTCCGGTGAAATCGAATCATCCTTAAGATAAGCTTTGATTTCTTCCAAAATGAATTCGGAAGTAAACGGCTCAGACGTCGGGGTGGGATTGCCACCCGAAGAATTAGAAAATCCTAGAAATTCCAGAGCATACTCCTCACAAACTGCATCAATGATGTCAATTCGGTTTACCGACTTGTCATTTGTAGAGGAGTATCTCGTGGTTTGATCTAGATTAAAAGTGACGGCTTTGTTATCAACCCGAAGGGTTATTTCTTCTCCATAAACATCAATTAAAGCACAGTCGGTCCTCAAAAAGGATCTCCCAAGTATGAGAGGTACTCGAGGATCGGCTTCGAAATCGACAACAACAAAGTCTGTAGGAAAATGAAATTTCCCAACTTTGACAAAAACATCTTCGGCGAGTCCTTTAGGATAAGTAATCGATCGGTCCGCTAACTCTAAAGTCATCCGAGTTGGTGTAAGTTTCGGTAAAGAAAGCTTTTTCCAAATAGAAAGAGGCATAAGATTTATGCTCGCGCCAAGATCGGCCAAGGCGTGACATACATCCATTCCTGGGAAATTACATGGAATAAGAAACTTGTCGGGATCTCCAAGCTTTTCGGGAAGCTTTTTGAGGAGCATCGCCGAGCAATTCTCGTTCAACGGTATCTTAGCTAACTCAAGCAACTTTTCCTTATTCATGAGCAAACTCTTAATCGTAGGAGCAAATCTTGGCATCAAAAGTAAAGCATCCGCGAAACTAATATCGAAGCGCAAATCTTGAAAGATTTGGAAGATCTTCTCTATTTGATTCAAAGCTTTATCACGGGACTTTTGATCATCACGTCATGAATGATATGGAATATTTAGCTTAGGTAAACTCTTTGGAATATCAGATTCCGGAATAGAAATGGGGATAACCGGAGGTGGGATTTGAGCGGTACTTCCTTGGAAATTTGTTTGCTCTTTATCCGTTGTCTCCTCGGTTTCTCGTTCCACTACCTTTTTAGGAGAAGGATTAGTAGGAATCGAGGGTCCCTCGTAAGCAACACCACTTCGAGTAGTGATCGCTTTCATCTCACCCTTCGGGTTTGGAATGGTATTACTCGGAAGAGTACCCGAAGTTGAGGCTTGGTTTTGAAACAATCCACAAATCATGTTTTGCAAATTATTTTGAAAAGTGGTTTGTTGATTCATCAAGATGGCTTGTTGAGATTTTATCATGTTTTGAATTTCATTCTTAAGGTCCCATTTCAACGAGTTGACTTGATTTTGCATGTTCCTTAACATCTGATCATTATTCCTCTTGTAACTTGATAAATCATTTGAAATCTCTTGTTGAACTTGATTATTAGGAACTTGAAAAGGTTGATTTTGAAATCCTTGGTTTTGAAAATTCGGAGCATGATTATTTTGAAAACCTTGATTTCCATGAAAATTATTTCCCCGATAATTATTCCCTTGAATTTGATTATGATTAAACCTATTTTGACCATTGTTTTGCACCGGAGCAAATCCTGGTGGTGCCATTTGATTACTAACACGGTTTGGAGGGTTAACTTGATTGTAAGTACCCGTTTTGTAAAGTATCCACCGTACGTCGCACAAACATAGCTGATTGTTATCATGGTAGCCGGAAAATTATACCAGGAAATGGGCACCGCACAAGTAACGCAAGATTCCCTCAACCCTTTAACCGAAAACAAAGAAAACAAAAAAAAAAAAAAAAAAACGGGAGGATAACTTTTTTTAGAACACACAATCTCGACTAGGTCGAAAGTTGATCCGCAAAGCTTATAATTCTTATTCCATTTACTAGAAGTAGCATTCACACCTAGATGCCACTTTGATCTTATTTCATGAATAACGAAGACTTTTGCTTTGTTTAGTAATTATGTTTAAAGCCTCTTAGTCAGTCTTACTCAATAAGATGTCCACCCCGCCTTCCGCAATTTAATGGGTCTGTTAATTCTCGTTTAAAACCATTATAAAGGTACATCAATTGAGTTATACTCCGTAATATCTGTGATGGGGGCACGCTCTAAGCAACTCCATAAATCGTTCCCACGCATTCACTAAAAGTTTCCTCAATTTTGTGTAAATCGGAGAAATTTCCTTCTTTAAGTGTGTGGTTTTCGAAGGCTGGAAAAATTAGATCACAAATTTGGGCAACGAGATCCTCCTCAAGTCAAGATTGATTTTGTTGGTTCTTTTCATTACGCAAGTTTTAGCGCTCTACTCAAGTGAATATGGAACCATCATAAGCTATCACATCGTTAGGGCACATTCCAAAAGATCGTTAAGTTGAGGTAAATCCTTTAGAAAACATTGATATGAGCATTGTAGGATTTCACTTCTTCTACGACCGTAAAAACGGGGTTAGCTTGAACCAATTGAAGCAAATTTGTCTTAATCTCAAAATGATCCGCATTGATTTCTGGTAAAACAATAGCTTCTCCGTACCCTTCCGTGGGTGCCCGGAGTAGCTCTTCCATGGTACGTTCCGCCATTTCAACAATAGTTCGAATCTCGGGTTCGACTATGTTAGAAACTTGTTTTCTCCGACGTCTTGGAATTGTGACGTTTGAATTATTAGGATAATTGGAACGTCTAGTGCGCATGCACTATTTAAAGAAAATAAAAATAAAAAATATTTTTGGTTTTTCAAAAGTTTATTCACAATCTAATTTTAACGGACAACGAGAAAGACAACTTGAACCAAATAATCAAACTTACTTCACGGTAGCTCTTAAAAATTTTACTTTTTAAGGTGAGCCGTATTTCGTAAGTGACACAAATGGTAAGTTTTTAAATCTTTTATTCGAGTTGGGAACTTATTGATGGATAATACCTCAATTGAAGGTATTATTTGTTGGTGTTCTTTTACCAACTTGGTATTTTTTATATTCACAAATTAACGAGAAAAATCGAAAAATCTGGAAAAGCAAATATTTTTGTCTTTTTGTTTTTTAATCTTCTACTTATACTAAAAAGAAAAGAAAAATATATTTTTTTACTTTTTATATTTTTTTTATATATTTGAGTTCTAAAAAGCTTAACTTTCGAAGACGAAAAGGTTATCAAATCACGATCTGAAGAAACTTCAGAAACGAAAGAATCTTAATCACTCAAATCCCCGCACACCGGCGCCAAATAAGCTGATTGATTATTTATACACGTTATAAATAATATAAGTATAGAAAATTACGAAACTACCCTTGAGGACAAAGGAAGAAAGGGAAATTCTTACAAATATATATATTATACGTATATTAACCGGGAAGTATGATTCTCGGGTCGTATTTCTCCAACGATTTATGAAATTGAGACCACGTTTGTTGTTCGGACAATGATTTGAATTGGTTCAAAGATGATTTGTTTCCTAAAATCCTAAAAGAGAGCAAATTTAAGGATAATTAAACCTAACTTTAATAACGGGAAATTAAACTTTAACTAAAACGCAAAACGGGAACCCTAAATGGTGATTAAAAACCCTAAATTTCAAAAATTAAACCTAAAATTAACTTTAACAACGAGAAATTAAACTTTAACTAAAAACGCAAAACGAGAACCCTAAATGATAATTAAAAACCCTAAATTTCCAAAATTAAACCTAAAATGAAATTTTCTTTTTTAATAGACTCTAATTGACTAAAAAGTAAGTTTAAAGAAAACTAGAACAAAACGGAATTGAAATGAGCTTAAAAACACGAAAAACGAGAACGAAAATGAATCTCGTTCTTTAAAAATTGAAATTTTGCAAATTAAACCCTACGGAAGCAAAACTAATTTTCCTAGAAACTATATAATAAAATAAAATTTCCTAAAAAGAATAATATTTTTTGATTATTTATCTATTTTTTATGAATATTTAAAGATTTAAACTAAAAAAAATGATAAAAATTAAAATATTAAAGAGAAAAATCCAGAAAAATCACAAAAAGTCCTAAATCAAACAAGGAACACAAGAAAAATAAGCACACATTGCCAGCTTAACAAATAAGCACTCAATAAGACAGAATAAGCTACGGCTTTGTTTAATAAGCAAAAGACTAAAATGCGTATAAAGGAAAAATGAAATGCTCATATAACGAATGAGCTATTGTAGCAAAGTGGTTAGTGTGTGTTGAGGGTGGGACGAGTGTGTGTGAAGGTTGAGGACACAGGTTCGAATCCTGCCTCAACCTTTTTGATTTTTTTTATTTTTGAAAACTCAAAGAAACAAAGTTGAAGATAAGCTGAGAATAGACACTTTTAATAAAAGCAACTATTTTTGAAAAGCACTAAATAAGCTGTAAAACAGCTTAAAACTTAACAGAGTACACTTAACTATATTTTTGGTATTTTTCAAAACTTAATAAGCTCAAAACTAAAATGAGCTAAAACTAAAACTTGAAAAGCTAAAAGCAACCTATAACTATTCTAATAAGCTGGATTGAACTAGAAATAAGCAAAGAAGAAGATAATAAGCTAAAAAGGAAATTGGAACAAAGCTGCAAACCAAACAGGCCTTAAGGTACTCTTTGAGCTTATTTTTAAGCTTTCTAATAAAATCTTATGTTAGCCTAGCTTATACATTCTAAAAGCTTGACCTAAAATCTACTTAAGACAACTTTTAAAAACTAATTTGAAAATCAAAAACTTATTGAAAAAGCTAATTGAAACAGCTAAAAATTCATTTACACTCTACTTTTGGTTATTGAACTAAAAGACAAAGGGCTAATTTAAAAGCGAAAAACAGATAAGCACATAAGCTAATTACTCTAAAATAAGCTCAAACAGATGAAGATTATCCTAAAATCTACTAGAACACAAAAATTCAAAACCTAACAATTACTTTTTCTTGTTGAAAATTAAACTTGAAAATGGCTTTAAAAACTGTTTACTATCTGATGTAATTGACATCCAAATCTCACATTCACAAATGCAGGCCTAGGAGCTTGCTTCTAACCCTTTAAAAACAACTATGCAATACCTATTAAAACAACTAAAACAGCTAAAGCTAATTTGATCTCAAAATTGATAAAAAGCTTGATATATTGATCATAGATTCAAACCATAGACACCTAAGATATTAAATTTGAAATCTACTCATTTAAAACTTGAAAAATCTAACTAATAGACTTAGATTAAATTTGTTAAAGCTGACTTAGAAACCAAAACAAACTTTAAGCCTAATTTGATCCATTTTTAACCCTTATGCCAAACACCCCTTATATTTATTCAAGTCCATATTTTGCTTATGAAACTTAGAAATTAAGCTCAAACTAGAAATACCAGATGGTAATAAGCTTATAATGAGCCTAATGAACATGTTTAAACAATTGATTAAGCAGAATTAATAAGCTACAAGGTTATACTATTTTTTATGGATTTTTATGACTTTTAAAGGCAGAATTAATGAAATTTAAGATTTAAGTGATATAAACTAAAAACAGATGAACATGATTAACTAATAAGCTATATTAGAACAATTAAGCTAAAAATAAGCACTAGAATAAGCTGAATGAAAATAAGCTAAAAATTGAATGAAAGAGAAACTTACAATTGCCTTAGCACAACAAAGGCTTAATATGCTCAAGTGAGCTATCAACAAGCTCTATGTTATCACAAGGATAAGCTAGTTAAGTCCTATGAAGTCTTCCATTGCTAGTTCATCATCCAAAAAGCTCAAATCCATATTTATATCAAAGGTATTCTGATTTTAAACATTTAATTAGATTATTGATCAATTTGAGCTCTAATATAATCTTAGAGACTTTGAGAGCTTATAATGAGCTTATGAGACAGTGACAAGCTTATTAAACAACATTTGAATAAAAATGAGCTTTTGAAAATAAAGGAGCACAAACAAATTTTATAAAGCAAACTATGATTTTATTGATATTCAAAACAGATTACAAAAGCTTAAAAGGAAATTACATTTTAACTGAAAAATTACATAAGCTACTAAAACTAAAAAAATGCAGAAGCTTCTAGGCGCGAGCTTGTATTTATACCTACACAATGAAGCTTCTAGGCCATCCAGTTAGTTAGACGCTCTCTTTTATCAAGGCCTTTCAATATTTTCCCATCATTGGATCCTAACTTTGAGCCGTTAGATTAGATTTGATCACACGGATTGCCAACATGGCATTCCGTGTGTCAGTCTATTTGTACTTCTTTTATACCCACTTTAGTGTAAAAATCCATTTCCCTGTGTGTTTCTTTCCATGCCCACGTGTCAGACCTTTTGCGTTTTAGCCAATGAGAGCCTTGGATGACATCAAACTCTGCCATGTCATTCCTTATTACTTGAATTAGAGAGCCACACTGCCAATTGCAATTAACCCTTTGTTTTGATCTCATGGTAAAATAGAGGAGATGATGAATAGTAAAAAGGGTTCGCGCCTTTTTTTTAACCGTTTAGAAGGAGAGTTTGACTGAGGGGTGTGAGGGTTGACTTGGGCCTGGGTTTTTATTAAAAGGATTGGGCCGTGTGTTTTTGTTAAAAGGGTGGGGTTTGTTTTTGGGTTATTATAAAAGAGATAACGAGTGTTAACTCTTTATATATTAAAGAGTTAACACCGTTAGGGCTTAGGGACCATTTTTGCAATTTGGTTTATTTCAATGGGTTGTTTTGGGTAATTTGAGGGTTTTTGTTTTCTTGTAGTTGACCAATGTTGACCAATGGTTGACTTTGGTTGACCTTGGAAGCATTCTCCAGGCTCTTGTATACTCTATCCATTCCCGTGTTCGTGTTTGTCCGGTTGTGACCGTTTTCTTGCGATATTTACTATATCCGTACCTACATAATCATAAAGACAAAACAAGCAATATACAAGCATTTTAAGCACAATTTTGTCTTTTATGGTTCATTTTTGATATAGAACGGATATGTGTTTTCACACATATCAGCTGCTCATATGAACATGGTCGTCTACTAAATGGATGTGAAGACTGCGTTTCTGAATGGTAATCTGCGGGAAGAAGTTTATGTTAGCCAGCCGGATGGGTTTGTGGATAAAGATAAACCAAATCACATGTACAAGCTTAAGAAAGCTCTTTATGGGTTGAAACAAGCTCCACGCGCGTGGTATGACATGTTGTCTTCGTTCCTGATATCCCAAGACTTCTCCAAAGTTTCAGTGGATCCCACATTGTTCATATGCAGAGACGGCAAGGAACTACTTCTGGTATAAATATATGTCGATGATATCATCTTTGCTGCATCTACACCTGAACTTTGTGACCTATTTTCTAAAATCATGTGTTCAAAATTTAAGATGTCAATGATGGGCAAAATCTCATTTTTCTTAGGGCTATAGATTTCTTAAAGTCCTAGAGGAATATTTATTAACCAGTCAAAATATGCCCTTGAATCCTTAAATAAATACGGTTTTGACTCTTGTGACCCAGTGGATACTCCCATGGTGGAGAAATTCAAACTGGATAAGGATAAAGAAGGGAAATCCATTGATCTGTCACACTATCGTGGTATGATATGCACCCTCCTTTATCTTACAGCCAGTAGACCTGATCTACAATTTGCTATATGTATATGTGTCCGGTATCAGGCTCGACCTACCGAAAAGCACTTAAATGCAGTAAAAAGGATCTTTCGATATCTAAATAGAACCGTTAATCAGGGACTATGGTATTCGAAGGATTCTTCGATTGCTCTAACAGCATTTGCAGATGTGGATCATGCTGGTTGTCAAGATACACGTCGTAGCACATCTGGTAGTATGCAATTTTTGGGAGATAGACTTATCAGTTGGTCATCAAAAAGGCAAAAAAGCGCTGGGATATCCAGTACGAAAGCTGAATATATTGCTTTGTCTGGCTGTTGTGCTCAAATCCTTTGGATGAAATCACTGCTTACTGACTATGGCTTTAGTTTCAATAAAATTCCAATGTACAGTGATAACAAAAGAGCTATTGCCTTATGCTGCAACAACGTTCAACATTCTAGATCAAAGCATATAGACATCAGATTTCACTTTATCAAGGAGCATGTTGAGAATGGGGTGATCGAACTTTACTTTGTCAATACGGAGTATCAACTGGCGGACATCTTCACTAAAGCTCTTGGCCGAGAAAGAATTGAATTTCTGATCAACAAGCTGGGAATACGGAGTTTTACGCCGGAGACTCTGAAACAATTGGCAGATGAAGTTGATGAATAGTGGTGGTACCTATTCACATTTCCCGTATCATATGTATATACATAAAACCATAAACACCAAAAAGATTTTTCATTTTTAGAAAAGTTTTATAAAAACAAAATACAAAAATATAAAATCTATAAAACCAAAGAAAGTGGAAAAATATAAAAAGAAGTAATAAAGGCATGTATTCTGAAAATTGATAACATTTACGGTCTCAGAAATGTCATTTAATAATGATACGAGGCTATAAATGAAGTTTGAGCAGAAGTTACAAATGTTTTCAAAACATGCCAAATGGCTTGCTATTATTTCAGATAGTAACTCGGACATCATTTAAAGGCAAGTATTCCATCAAAAAGGAAACTTGACCTCTCAACGGGAATTTATTCTCGGGCATGCTCTACCTTATGACCATGTAACGGCTTGTGTTTACTTTGCAGCACAACCCCTACTTCCTATATTTACATAAGTGTACGTGTCAGTGCGCTTATGTGTTAAATAAGAGAAATCTTATTTTAGTGTTTGTTGTTTTTCAAAAATATAATATTGCTTCATTTGAAAATGCTTTTTTTTCAATGACATTCGACTTCTCAAACAACGACTACAGCTCTTTAAATAGAAAACAGGTCAGTGTTTGAGGGGGATAAAATGTCAAATATCTTTTTTATAAAAAAAATGTGCTTAAAGGGAAAAAGGCTTTTAAACAATAACAGAATAAAATTCTTTAAGGAAAGTTAATTAAGTTTAGCTTATGTGTGCCTTAATTGTTATGTGTTTATGTGTTTAGGGACTATTTTGCTAAATTAAGTCTATAGGTATGATAGCTTAAACATTAGGGACTAATTGTGCTACTTGTTTAACTTGTATATGCCTTATAAAACTTATCTATGCAAAATTTAAAGGGTACTAAAACTAGAAGGGCCAAATATGTTAAAAACAAAAATCGTTTTATACCCCCACCCATACTGTCACTGTACACACACAAACACACACTTCATATCTTTTTTCCATTTCCATTTTCACTCGTTCGATCGCCAAGACTAATTCCATTAATTCAAGTGTTTTTTAAACCAAAGGTATAACTAATAAATTGTTACTTACACTCCAAAACACTCATGTCTCAATCGAATTTTGTTTTCATTTGGTTTTGAT
>BQNB010023154.1:0-62141 GCA_026074375.1 Tanacetum coccineum | reverse complement strand
TAATAACTTGTACACTATGCTTTAAAAGCTTATACTTGACTTAGATGGAGTTTATATTTCAAATGAGATATTATATTACTTGTATATATGCTTTAGTATCTTGTGCATTCACTTTAGATGTTAATCTTTCCATGAGATTAGGGTTTAGAGGTATACGATAACGGTTTAAAGCTCGTCTTGATATAACGTTGCGAATGGTACATTATAGGAATAATGTACTTTGTAATAAGGATATGATGATATTGACTTGACATATTGTGATGTTTGCTTGACATATATGAAGACAGGATTGTCATAGATAGGCTGCGTGAGCTCGTCTACTTTAGTTATGACATACTGAGATATATAAGTAATGTAATAAAGCGAAAAATTTCCCCGTACAATTGTGATCATAGTAAAATAGGTTTTGCATTTGATGAAAATTATTGGGTTGTTATAAGAGATCACTAAATAACAATTCGTTTCTTGGCGAATACGAATGTTCTTCTCTTGCACTTGATAGAGAGGACAAATGAGAAGAAGATATTAGATCACTTGAAACAAGATCAAATAATGTTAGTGATCAAGAGATTTAGTGAAAGAAAGAAGCTTTTTACAGAGAGAAAGAAGACTGGAAAATTCATACAAAGAGGTATGTTTTTCTGCCAAAAATAGTGCAATATTTATAGATAGGATTTCCAACGGCTAGCTGGCGGCAGTCCCAGATATATCTAGGGGCCGCCAGACCTATAAGGGGGCCGCCACTAGACTCCGCTCATGTTTTTGTCTTTTTATGGAGAATGTTGTATCTGGTATGGAAGCTTCTATTTTGGGTGGAAAATTTGAATTTCAAATTTATGTTTAAATAAAACTTTTCTTTTAATTAAAAAGTATTTTGTATATTTATTTTTGTGAAAATACTTTTGTAAAAATATGATGGTAAAAAAAATTATTTACTTGATCACTAATCATGCCTACTACTTTGTTTGTACATACCTTAAGTGATCGCTAATCTTAGAAATAGAATTTTACGATTAATAATTTGTAAACGTTTATTTTTATCGTAACCGTTTTTACATTTTGTTATTATCAAAACATTGAGAGGTCGAAAAAATATAATAAGTTTTGACATTATTTGTATTAACAATTCGAATTAAAGTCTACCTAGTACGAGTTGGTGAAAGATGTGAACAATTGGCATAACTGTATGGCCGGGTAGCTACAAGAATGAACGTGCATTAAATGTTGTTGTACTTTGCCATAGGATTGTTGACACGTCCCAACTACCTCCACAAAGGAAGCAACCTCGTACCACTATAAATAGAGAATGTATGTTGTAGTAAATGCCATCACCTGTTTGTTGTCGTTATTAGAGTGCATTTATTACTTTGTCAAACTTATAAGATAGTCAGCTGATCCTATCAACGGGTCTATATAAGTTCGCTTGTAAACTTGATAATCAATCAAGTTTACTTGTTCAAATGGTACCTTACATTGTCATTCAAAAAGTGTGATCCATAACACTTTGTAATGCTTTGATTTATATCAATAAAGCATAACACGATTGAAAAGTTATACCTTGTGTTATTTGTTTTCATTAGTGTTGCATATTTCTATATAGACGTGTAAATTAGTACTTTTACCCTTCTAGCTTGATATAACTTAGTTGCTCCCAAGATAATTTAGACATTTATATTAAGGGCGAAATTTAATCGTGCTATTTAAAGGGAAGGAGCTCCATCAATAATTGTCAAATCTTAATGTGACGAGTAACTCAATGATTGTGGACATTTATGTTAATGGTCGTCCTCTTAACTAACTGAGTTTAAGACTAACTCACAAATAACTCTTTTTATTTACACCCATACATGTATCAATTATTATTAGCATATGCTTACACGAAACTTGAAGTTAAGCAATTTAAGACATAGCGTTTTGGATTTTGTTGTAAAAAATGTAATATTAAATAAACGAGTAAGTTTAAAAAACCCAAGAAACAATCCATTTGTAAATGAAGAAATTCGATATACAACTCATGCTTGTTCTTGAACATAACCAGACCTGTTTGCTTATAGGGTTAATTGCGGGTTAAACTAATTCTTCTTTGAAAATCCGATAAACAAGACAATTTAATTCACACCCTACTTGTGATTCATAATAATAATAGTTGTGATTCATAATAATAGGAACTATAATTAATAATTACTACACGATTACCCTCGTATAACGACGACGGTGAATAATAACATGAATTTGTGTGTGCGTATTCCTTTTATAGAAAGTGAGAATAAAAAAGCTTGTGTGATAAATTGTAATTAACAATTTAAATAAAATAATTAATAGATTTTGTTGCCTTTTATAAATATGAATTTGTGTATGCGTATTCTTATACATATGTGTACTTTAGTACCCTCTGAAGAGGGAGGGCTTTACCTGACATGAGTCATGTGGCGGCGAGTTCAAATCACGTAGATTAGCTGGCCAAAAGACCGAAAACAATAGTTTCCAAATAAAATAATATACAAGGTGTTTTAGTAAATAAAAAAAGTCTTAAAATTTCAGTTAAAAAAATAATACTGCCTCCGTCCTATATTTATTTTCCAGTTTTGACTTTCTAAGTCTTTTTTTGTCAACTTTAACCTTAAATAGTTTTGTTCGAGTTATAATGAAAATTTCACAAATGAAAAATACATTAAAAGCTCAATCTATTCATATATTATGAATCAAATATTAAATAATGCAAACAAGAATATTCAAAGTCAAAGTTGAAAAAAACCTTAAATTAAATGAGGTAAGTTATTTTGAGAACAAGTTTTAGCCCATATACTAAGGGACTAAACTAGACAATCAATTTTATTAGATTAAAAAGACAAGATTTAAGATTTAAAAAAAACATAGAGGGACCAAAAGTGTAAATCTACTAAAACTCACACTAACCACTCCCTCATTATTTGTAGAGTTGACAAATCTTGCCCAAATTGCAAGTAATTGACTTTTCTTGACATTTTGTACGTTTTTTACATCTTTTTACGTTTTATAGGTTTTGTACGTTTTCGTCTGCTTTCGCACATTTGCACGCGTTTACGCACGTTTCGTCTCTTTTTCTGTCTCTTTTCGCACAGTTTTCGCCGCTGTTTCGTCCGTTTTTAGACGTTCTCGCACGATTTCTTATGTTCTCGCACGATTTCTTATGTTTTCGCACGTTTTTGTCCATTTTCGCACGTTTTCATACGTTTCGTCTGTCTTCACACTTTTTCTTCTGTTTTCATCCGCTTTCACACGTTTTCTTTCGTTTTCACACGTTTTCGTCCGTTTTTGGACATTTCTTACGTTTTCGCACGCTTTCGTCCGCATTCGCGCGTTTTCGTTAACTTTCGCGGGTTTTCGTCAGCTTTCGCGCGTTTTTGTCAGCTTTCGCGCATTTTCGTCAGCTTTCGCACGTTTCACCATCTTTCACGCGTTTTTGCCAGCTTTCGCGCGTTTTCGCCAGCTTTCATACGTTTTCGCACGTTTTCGCCTGTTTTCGTACGTTTTCGTCTGCTTTCGCACGTTTTTTGCGTTTTTGCACGTTTTCTTCCGTTTCACATGTTTTCGTCCGTTTTCATACGTTTCCGTTCGTTTTCTTACATTTTCGTTCGTTTTCTTATGTTATCGTTTGTTTTTGTACATTTTCATTCGTTTGTACGTTTTTGTCCGTTTTCACAAGTTTTAGTCCGTTTTTGCACGTTTTGTCAGTTTTCGCACGTTTTCGTCCGTGTTCAGAAGTTTTCGGTCGTTTGGAGACGTTTTCGGCAGTTATTAAACGATTTCTTCCATTTTCATACGTTATTTATCACTGATATTATACCAAAAACCCTAAACCACTAACAACTAAACCGTATACCAAAAATCCTAAACCCCTAACCACTAGGTATAATATCACAAGTGATATATACATAAACTTTAAAATCTATACCAAAAACCCTAAACCCCTAACCACTAAACCCTATACCAAAAATCCTAAACCCCTAACCACTAGGTATAATATCACAAATGATATATACATAAACTTTAAAATATATACCAAAAACCCTAAACCCCCTAACCACTAAATCCTATACCAAAAACCCTAAACCTCTAACTACTAGGGGGTGTTTGGGAATGCTTATTGAAAATATATTATGGGCTTTCAAAACGAATAATCAGATAATCAACTGTTACAAAACATGGTTTTGAAATATAGTGTTTGTATTTGATTATGTTGTTTGATATCGCAATAATCAGATGATCACTTTTATGAATGTTTGGCAAATTAGATTATTTTGTTATATTCATATGTTAAATGACTAAAAAGGACACCCATATATATGAGTTATAATTTTATTGATTTTTGATAATGAACAATTTCGTTCCTAACGTTTTTTAACAGGTTCCTAACACATGACAATCTACTTTTCTTATAACTAAAATATACACTTTTTGTAATATACACTTTCGTTCCAAATAAATGACGTTTTTAGTTTTAGGATTTTAGCCCACCTTATAAAAGAGTATTAAAAGAAATTTCTTTTATCACAATCATTCTCACAGTCTCACCTCCTTTTTTACTTCATCTAACTACCCACCTCCATCTTTTTTATCCCCATATTCAACTGAACAACATGACCACAATCAAATATGTTTCCACAGTTGATCATCACCATTTTTAACTAAACTATCACTAACAAGTTCCTCGTTGATCGCTAATACATTTGTGTGGAATTGTTGCCGTGACGATCATTCGTCAAAGACATATTGTTCAAGTGAAGGATGATAACGACTTGATTAAATGAGGGTAAAAGTTAGGAAGAAGATGAAGGTATCGTTGAGGGTATTTTGGTTATTTGGCAACTAATTATTGGCTTCCATAAAATCACGTTTCCAAAAAGTAGCTCACCCCTTGCTTTTCCAAAACCAAGTTTTGGAGCCTTCAAATCGCAGAAAAGCACTTTTTGATTTTGTTATCCAAACACTGGTTCTAGATTATTTGCGGTTTAAAAACGAAATAACCAAATAATCCGGATGCAAACGCACTCCCAAACACCCTCTAGGTATAATATCACAAGTGATATACATATAAACTTTAAAATCTATACCAAAAACCCTAAACCCCTAACCACTAGGTATAATATCATAAGTGATATATACATAAACTTTAAAACCTATACCAAAAACACTAAACCCCAAACCACCAAACCCTATACCAAAAACCCTAAACCGCTATACACTAAACTCTATACCAAAAACCCTAAACACTAAACCCTATACCAAAACCCTAAACCCCTAACCACTAAACCCTATACCAAAAACCCTCCTCCCTAACCACTAAACCCTATACTAAATACCCTAAACCCCTAACCACTGAACCCTACGCCAAAAACCCTAAACCGCTAAACACTAGGTATAATATCACAAGTGATATACACATAAACTTTAAAATCTATACCAAAAACCCTAAACCCCTAACCACTAAACCCTATACCAAAAACCCTAAACCCTTAACCACTAGGTATAATATCACAAGTGATATATACATAAACTTTAAAACCTATACCAACAATCCTAAACCCCTAACCACTAAACCCTAAACCCCTAACCACTAAACCCTATACCAAAAACCCTAAACACCTAACCACTAAACCCTATACCAAAACCCTAAACCCCTAACCACTAAACCCTATACCAAAAACCTAAACCCCTAACCAATAAACCCTATACCAAAAACCCAAAACCCCCCTCCATAACCATTAAACCCTATACCAAAAACCCTAAACACCTAACGACTAAACCTTATACCAAAAATCCTAAACTCCTAACCACTAGGTATAATATCACAAGTAATATATACATAAACTTTAAAATATATACCAAAAACCCTAAACCCCTAACCACTAGGTATAATATCAATATCAAAACCCTAAGCATCTAACCATTAGGTATTATATCACAAAGTGATATATACAATCTAACCACTAGGTATAATATCACAAGTGATATATACATAAACTTTAAAACCTATACCAAAAACCCTAAACCTCTAACAACTAGGTATAATATATCACAAGTGATATATACATAAAAGTTCTTTACAACATATGATATTCTAAGACTATTTGAAAACAACATTAGCCTTCAGACTTGCCAAATCTGTCTTCGAATTTCCCCCGACATTGTAATATCACCAGTGATAAATAATTAATAATAAAATCTCATGTGATAAAACAATATAATGTGACATTAGTTATGGTATTCCACATATGACTAATATCCAGATGATAAAACAATATAATGTGACACTAATTGTGGTTATTTTTGAAATTCTTAACATGTAATCAATGTTATCTATCACTTGTGATATTATACTTTTAGTAGGATTAAAATGGTTAGAATATAGTTTTGTGAGAAAAGGGTGTTTGAATTGAATTTTCACAAATTATGTTTGATATATGGTTAGAAAGCTAAAGATTTTATTTTTTAATGTCGAATATGATGAATCGTTTAATGTTTACACAATTATTTATGCTCATTTCATGACATCATGTTGAATGTTCAAATTCACGGATATGTTATATCACATGTGATACTTAAGCGGGTTTGATTATAAAAAATAAAATTCTTCGATATTCACCAGCTTCTATAAATAAACTGTTTTGATTTGAAGGTCCAAAAATTATGTGTGATAAATTGGAAAGCTAAGAATGTGTACTTTTCAATGCCAAAAACGTTGAAGCAGTTGGAGTTCCACACAAATATTTATACCCGTTTTACGAAAGCATGTGAAGTGTTCTAACTTACAGATTAGTGTAATATCACACGTGATATATCAAACAAAATACTACACCGAGAAAAAAAATATAAAAAAAAGTTTGTCGAAAGTATATGAAAGTGTCACTCTATTGAAATATAATTAAATGCTCGTCACGATGGTGTAATTTATGTATCTTAACGTTTGACATTTTTGCGATATGCAATTTCTAAAAAGTAAAGGTGAAAGTGTGTTTTAAACACAAATGTAGAAAGGGGGTGATGGATGTTTTTTAAGGTTTAATTTTATTCATTAAATAAAAATTGTTACTTGTCCTAAATTACACCCTGTCTTTACCATATCTTCAAACATCAAATATATATAAAAAAAAAACAGTTAACTGACCATGGTAGCAATGAGTGAAAAAATTTGGCGGCCTTTTGTAAATTTATTTGGCGCCCTAGATACGTGGGGATCGTGGAGCAACAGTGACTCCTTTCACACAAGGTTTGTGTTGCGGTTTATGATATGAAATAGACTTTCAGGAAGCACTAGAAGAAGGTTTATTTTTTTAGTTATAATTTATGGTAGTTAGTTTAAACTAACCTTTAATTTAATGTTGGTGGTACTTGATTCATTGAGTTTGATTGAATGATTATAGTTAATTTTTACTTATTAGTTTTATGTTAGTAACCTAGGGTTTTAATTGAATTAGCATTGATAACTGTCTGTAATTGTGTGGGTACAATGAACCCCAAATTTCTATTGTATTAACCACTAATTATGAACCCACTGGAGCACTTGAACCCACTGTTTTGATTAACATTAACTGGAATTAGGAATATCAGAGAAAAAGAGAACTAGTTGTTGTTTTTATTTCTTGGATATGTTAAACAAAGTATCTCAATTGTTTGCACACACTCTATCTTTAATATAAGTTATATATACTTATATTAGGTTGGAGATTTAGCAAGTGTGCGTTCATAGAGATTAGATGCCATAAATACACTTCACCTCAGTTCTTCATCTTCATTTGTTCCTGTTGTTGCCATGAGCTTCACCTTAGTTCTTCAACTCCACTGCATGTTGACGCCTATTCAGTCGTTTCTTTTCAAATTTGTATACTCCAATACAAAAGTGAAAAAGGTAACTTGTTTTTGGGTTTCTGCATCCAAAGTGAACAATTTTTGGTGGGGCAATTTCAATTTACAATTAATATGAATAAGGCGGCAGGAAATGAGATGAATTTGCAATGAATAGGAAAACTTGCTTAATGTTATAACCGATATGAAAGTATACAGAAATATTGGGGCTATATAGTATTGGTTTTAGTACCAGACTGTGAACCTGACCAGACCACAACAAACGGACTCAACCAACAACCAGATATGTTGAACTGAGAACCGGACTAGTCCTTAATCCTGATTTAATCTAGGTCGGTTTCCATGGTTGTACCTAGCTAATTGCACCCTTACCTATTTTCTGGAAGAACTCAATCAATCCTTCTTCTCTTTTTGAATCCATGTTTCCATGCTTGTTCACGTGGTTCAAGCATACGAGCTGGTATCCCAGTGGTGAACTCCATTTTGTATGCTTTAGGATCCAAACTATACCAGTCCTCAATTTCGTATACTTATAAATGAGTCGATGCGGGTCATGTTATTATCTCTATCGGGACAAGAGTCACCCATAGCCCCAACCTGTCTCAATCGTTAAAAAATAGAGAATATAGATATAATATGATTTTTGTAACCATAATTGACATTATATCTTTTTATATAAAGTTTTTCAAATTTCTGGAAATAAAGTGTCAACCCGACACGACTCGTTATTACCTATTCAAGACTACCTTTATGACCTATTACCAATCTACTCGAGCCACCCATTTTGCCATCTCTAACTTTTCGCATTAACAAAATGGTAGTGAAATCCATAAATGCTCACTCTTGTCTCATTGCAGATTGTCAACGAGTATAATGAGCTCCTCATTACCCAATTTGAGAATCAAAAGCTTGTAACTTCACTGTTTGATCATGATGAAATGTACTAGCATTTAATCTAGTATTTAATGTCCTAAATAAGCAGGATGGATGCTGCAAGTCGTCAAGTAAACAAACTACTCGAAAACATTTCCGACCTATAAGAATAGCAATATGTCGGCACAATGACAACATTTTTGTTTTGTTTGGCAGTATTTTGAATCTTTACTCCTTGAATATGAAGAACACCATGAGAGGGATATTTCAGCTATTGTAAGAGAATCTCTAAAGCAGAATACGAAATTGAAAAAGATGCTAGCCAAGCTAGATAAAGGTCTCAAAGAGAAGACGTTTCTTGATGATGTAATTGTTATCTGTCCCTACTTGTTCAGTTTGATGATTTTATACACGATGAAGAACATTCAGTAACTAATTCTTATTTTCTTTGGATGTTGTACGTGCAGATCAATGAGAATCTTAGTAGAAACAAGGAGATCTGGATAGGCATTATTTTGAAAACTCAAGAAAGGTATGGCTGACATGGAGTTTCAAATAATGCACAATCATATTGCATGATACAGTTTATCTTGTTTATGAAATTGTAATTTCCCAGAACTCTACAGTTTTTTAGTTGACTTATAATTAAAGTTATAAATTACTAAAAGTATGTATCGGGCCAAAACAAGTATATCTTTTTGACCCGGAACACTTTCTCGTCAAAATCTCTTCAACTTTTTTTGCATACTTAATATGTCAAAATGCGATTACAAAACTTTTATTATCACATTAAACAAATTTAAAAAAAAAAATTCTTTCCCAAAAGTTTTATAAGCCCACTAGTTTTTACAATTACACAGGACATTATTTTTAATCGTAAACATGTTCATAGTCCGTTAGTGAATTGCATGCTACTTATTATTTCCTACTGTTCACTTAAAAAAAAATCATATTTACTTTGCATCTTCTCTTTCTCAGGCCGTGTTCCAGTTTGTTGGTCCAAACTGTGATGTTATCAACCACACATGACACACTACAATTGGAGCTTGGAGCGCAAGCATAGATGTCTTGTCGGATCTCTAATTGATACCGAAGATTTACACGGTTGAGTGGATATGATTCTCCAATTTGAAAGTGGATATGCTTACTGAAACTGAATATTGGTGATGTACAGTGGTTAGAATCAAAGAGAGGAGGAGTCGAATAGGAATGTGGGAAATATTTAATAATCTAAAGCGGCCCGAGTGTTTGAGCAAAATGGAAAAAAATCAAAATGAGCTAAATAGTTGCAATTCAGCAGTAGTTGTATATTTGGTATGCATCTCGTTTTATGCTATGGAAATTGGAAGCAGTTGACATCAATGCAATTGAATGCGATATATTATATTTTCCTTAATTTTGGCAGGAAGGGAGCTGATGCAGTCACAGTACGGGAATCAGTTTAACGTCATGCATAATACACATTCACGCCCGCAAACTCAGAGCCTCACCTTTCAGAGTTCAACTGTTATGTATGGTGGTTCTGATGGAGCTTATTTTACATCATCTACTACTAGGATTGCTGGCAGTGATGGTGTAAGCAACCTAAACCCTTATTTTGCAGGAAATACTTTTTCTTATGTTTTTTATATTGTTGATATATTATATTATATGGGAATTTAGCTGAGATTTGAAGAACATAAAGAAGCTGATTGAGTGCTTCTCATAGGGTCTCAAGGGGAATCCATGAATAAGGTACTTGATTTTTACCTAGCTTTGATGTAATATTAACTCGAAGTTTATATCTTTTTTATATGGCCTAATGGAATAAAGTGTCTTGTATTCCAGGGCCACACTCCTTCAAGGCATCTCAAATCAGATGGTCAAGTGGATTCAATGCAAACGTTGCACAACATCTACAAAGGTATATTTGTTTTGTGCTCCATCTTGTTATGTCATCTCAGAAGATTTAACCGAGTTAAATAAAAAGGTCATTAATATAACCCGATTGACCCGACTCGACATAACTCGACCTGACAACAACCCGATAACCCGATTACTTATCGGGTCGGGTTGCGTGTCAGTTTTTCATAATAAAAACCCCGATTCAACCCGACCCGATAACACCCCTAGTTACAAGGGTAACTTGCGACTGGTTTGACCTGTTTGTTTAGTGCAAAACCTGTTTGTGCAATTTTCTTTTAGCTTATTTATCGACCCATGTACAAAGTATATATGTCGAAATGGCAAACTCTATATATTGAACTGACCATGTGATTTTTAGGGAGAAGAGGCTTCAAGACTCGAGGATCAGAATTCAGGAACTGGAGTCCTAGGTAAAGTTTGGATGATTATTTTAGCTATTAAAATATGTATTTGGATTATATCATTAACAATCATGCAACCTTTGCACGTGGTGTACAGCTTCAGGACCTGATGTTTTCTCTTGAAGAAACAAATACAGGGAACAATCACTAACATCACAGAAGACAAAGGACGGGGATATCGTATCCCTTCAAATGAATTTCTTGTAAAGTTACTGTACTTATAAAAGCGAGTCGGAAGGACATGACAAGCAAACCTTTATTAATGAGAGGTAAAAAACAGTCGATGTAAAACCTGAATTTTAGACTAAAAAACTGTGAATTTTTAGTTATTGTTGTTAATTTTATGGTTACTCATGATACATCTTCACATTTATAGGATAACATGTTGCGTCTAAGGCAAGAAAAGGGGATTAACATCTACAGAATCAGGATCTGGATCTACAGAATCTCAGATTGATGAATCCACACTTTGTCTAGAGGCGGCAGGTGGTGCAAAGCAGGATCTATATTCTTTAGGGTGATGGTTTGTTCTTATCACTTTATTGTTTGAAATGATCTTTTTATAATATGTTGTGTTATATGAGACCTTTTGTGTTTGATGTATGGTTTTATAATGCAAGAGATTTTGTTGCAATTTAAAATTTTATTGAGAAAACTTTACCCATGGATTTATCCATGAAGTATTCGTTTTTTAATGTGAATATGTAGCCACGATTTACCCATACTTTTACACAAGAAAAAAAGGTGGGAAAGTTTACTTACATATTATTGTGGGAAAGTTACCCACATATTATGGGTCGACGTTACACACGCAATAACTTTGTGAGAAATGTTACACACAAATTACCCACGGGTATATCTATGGGTTTTCTCGTAGTGAGTTAAAAAATCCCATAAAACTTCACCCACGAACGCAACTCAATTGCCCACCTAAAATGAGGTGGGTAAATTTACCCACATAGTGTCAATGGCGTGGGCAAACAATTAGCCTCGGAGGTTTTACCCATCTTCCTATGGTTATGGGTAGTACGTGGGTATTACCGAGTTACCCACAAAAATATGGCTTTTACCCACAATTACAGTACAAAAACTAATCAAGAAGCTCAAAAACAAATTACAGTACAAAACATGCTAACCGGGTAAAATACATGAATGGATTAATACCAGCAAACCAAATATTTTCACCATTCACCAAAGTATGGACTACATTTCCTTCCAATGTATACTTTTTAACTGGCAATGAGCAGCTCACATCCTCTTCACTCATAAACCAGAAAGAAAAAGAAAGAAAAAAAAGCAACACTAGAAGGCATCATCCCTCCTGCAGCCATCCCACCAAGGAACTGCAGGCAAAAATGACTACATTTCCTTCACTTACCACTTAATAGATCAAAACAACCAATTGATCAACTAAATGGTAAAGAAGGCCTCATCATTAAAGCTGCAGGATCACTCCTCCACATGCCAAAATTACTAAATTTGACTACATTTCCCCATCAAATACAAGTTGGGTGAGCGTCACCCGATGGTTATTATCGAGATAATAAACCGAACAGCTATCCAAGAAAATAGTACTGTAGCAATCAATCTATCAAAGTCATACTGCAAGTTTTCCATTCGACAAAGAAACAAATATTCATTTGAGGTTATCGTTATGTAAGATTCATGTGAAGCTAATGAACAAGCGCAACTAAACAAACGAACGAAAAAACAAACAGAAGAGTTGCAGTAAAAACGAGTTTGACCAATTCTTTAGTGATAAATTTTAAAACCCGAAATGTTCAAAGACAACATCTAAACAGGTTGCAACAAGAACCGTTCTTTTTCCCAACTCAACAATATCTCCATTATCTCAAACATCTAACCACATCGATATTGAACAAGTTGTGGTAGCAACGTTAGCAAGATTGACCCTCGGGCAACACCTGTCTTTCTTCCTTCGCAAATGCGTCTACCTCATCGTGCGTTGCTACGGACTTGTCATTTAAAACACATTCTTCCTCCTCCGCAGCCTTCCGGTTGTTCTTTGACAAATAAGGTTTTAACTTGCCAACATCTGCCAGTCTCACCGGTTTAAGGAAAAATTCCTCTGCTCCTTCTTCCAAGCATCTGATAAAGGCCATGTTTATTATTAGTGTCAAATGATCGAAACACCCTTCAACAATGACAACCAATTGAAAAGTGCCGGATATGATGATATATCGAAAGTGGAAAATATATTTGTTAGACGGTCATTGATAAGGGTATAGAGGTAAGGTCGTGCGTAAATCATGTACCTATTTATCCTGGCTGGGACATTCTCAGAGGACATGATCACAACTGGTATGTCTTTAAGTGACGTTGATTCCTACAAGTACAACAACATTAGAAATTAAGGTCAGGTTTCTCAATCACTCTTTTACACCAAGCACTGGTGCAGCCGCTAAGGTCAAATGAAAAGGCCATGGTTCCATTCGACCCTCAAACAAACGTGCTTGATAAGGTCAAGATTGAACATTAGTAACAAAAAAAAGATAAAGTATACGCACATGGCACATGGAAACATGATCTAGATCATATACAAAAGATCCCCAAATCAAAGAATTCATGAGCACAAAATAGTAAAGGATCAAATCTCACCTTGACCTTTCTCAAGAGTTCGAAACCAGTCATCCCAGGCATACAATAATCTGTGATAATCAAATTCACCTCCTCTTCCTATATTCATTAAAAAAACATAGCAAAACCAATATAAGAATACACAAGAACACTCTATGTAACCAAACAAAAACCACAGTACAAGAAAATAGTATCCATTTTGACTTTTCATAGTCAACCAAACACATTTGCATATTCAAAACTGTCACATAATTCTAATACTACTTCTCACATTAAACTTTCGATACTCCTAATCAAATCATAAACAAATCTTGTAAATCCTCAAAACTAAATAAATCATTTGATCAACAAAAGTCCATCACTGACTTGTTCTTGCTTAAATCTAATGCTATTATGATCTACATAAAAAGTCACAAACTTTAACAAAAAGTAAAATGATTTATACCGGAAACTTTTCGGCATCTTGCAAGCCCAAAAACTCCAAAGCCTTACTTCCAGAATCCACAGCAGTAACTGCAAACAACAAAAAAAAAATCAAAATCTGAATCATAATAATAAAAAAAAAAGGAAAAAAAAAACATTTCATACCATGATAAGAAAATGTTTTCAACAAACGTTCAATCAACTTCCTATCAAGATTACTATCATCAACAGCAAGAACATGAAGAGGAGAAGCAGCAATAACACCCATTTTGAAATAAAAATAATCTGTAGATGATGATGAAGATTATTATAAAAAATGTGGGTGTTTATAAATGGACCCATTTGTGATTTAAAAGATTTTGACAGTTTGGAAAAAGAAGATCCGACCAGATATGATTTTCCGAATCATTAAGAATCTTTTTGAGTTGATTTTTCAAGAACTAGCATAGAAGTTTCAATTTTTTTTTATATTTTTCTATTATTTCTTTCTATTTTTAGTCAAATGTAAAGCACTAATTTTACTCTTTGACCACAAAGTTTAAATTTTAAATGCATGTTATCCATGTGGATATGGAGGATATCTTGATCCTTTTAAGTCAATCCTTTAAAAAGAAGAAAAATATTTCAGATATTTCACGATTTATGAAATATCATCATTTGTTTTTTTCTTAGGATATTAATGTATTTTATTTTTTAAATTTAAAATGATATTCATTTCTACTTAATATTCTTAGTGATCTTTTAACTTAGGGGTTGTTTGATAAAAAATATGATTTAGCGCTGAATGAAAAAATTAACGATTTAATTCAGGGGAGATAATTAATTCAATGCACATGTCAGCTTTTTATTTAAATAGAAGGGTAAATAGAAAGAAAAAAATGTAAAAGGATATAGCAATACTCTTCCTAATATGTTTTTAAACTATATAATTTTAAAGTGATGAAGAGATTAGTGTCACATAAGTAAATGAAGAAAGATGCTTGCTGAGGTTGCTCACAAAATTCTAGTTTTATCACTTTGATTGACATGATTATTTTGGGATATGCAGTCATTCGAAGATAAATATTTTATATTCTTCCGTGGTGGGAGTTTTTTTTTTGGCAAACAAACATAACGAGTTTCTTAACTTGTGTGTCGTTGGGAGCATGCGAGACTAATTTTACAACGGACCGATAACTCCAAGTACTATATTTCAGGCGTTGGGACTAATCTTAAGACGAATCGATAACCTCGGGGATTCAACAATTTTTATAAAATCGTAGGTATGTCAGAAGCCTTGCAATATTGGCTCGTTTTGTTCGCAATCCAAGGATCTTTTAAATGACCTATTTTTTTACGAACGAATCGATAGTTATACGTTTCATATTTGATAAATAAAGTTTATTATATAAAAATGTCGTAAATAAGTATAAGTGTAAGGTTGTTTTTTAACTTTCGTATAAAAAAGTCAACATTTACCGACCCCCAACATTAACAATTGCATAAAGTAACAGTTTTTTTAACCTCGATTGCGGTGAGCATTAGATTTTTTTAATCCAACAACATACTGCTCTATAATATATACGAGGTTCGTAACCTGCACGTCGTCGCGAAGCTCGCGGGACTAATTTTGCAACAGACCGATAATCCAAATATTATTTGCCAGGCGTTGAGACTAACCTTACAACAAACCGATAACCTCAGGGACTATTTTCGTAAGTTTTTTAAAAATATATATTAAATTTAAACATTTTTTATAAAATCGTAAGTGTGTCAGAAGCCTTGCAATATTGGGCTGGTTTTGTTCGCAATCCAAGGATATTTTAAATGACATATTTTTTTACGAATGAATCGATAGTTATACGTTTCATATTTGATAAATAAAGTTTGTTATATCAAAAAATCGTAAATAGGTAAGAGTGTAAGGTTGTTTTGTAACTTTCGTATAAAAAAGTCAACATTTACCGACCCCAACATTAACAATCGCATAAAGTAACAGTTTTTTTAACTTCGATTGTGCTGAGCATTCGATTTTTTTAATCCAACAACATACTGTTGTATAATATATATGGATTAGAATCCTCTCAAGTTGAGTCAAACATGATACATCATGTTCACTAATCACAAATTAGTTAAATGTATACAACTTTTTTCTTTTAATGAAAATCAAGGGCCCACTTATTTATTTCCCTCACAAAAAACATAACATGATCAATCATGTTTGACCACAACTTGAGAGAATCTTTTTCCAATATATATTTATAATAAAACACTATGTCTGTTTGATTGAGGTATATTAAGAAATTTCATGATATAAGCATTTGAAATTCTTTAAATGATGTGTTTTGACAGTGAAGAAATTTAAAATTTTATAAAAAGCTAATACGAGTAAAATTAAAATAATTTTAAAAAGTGAGAAATTTTAATTTAGTTTTAAACATTTTTTTAATAAAGGATCAAATTGGATAAAAAAAATATTTTTATCTTTTTTAATTGTTTTCGCTTCTTTGTTTTTTGTTTTTCAAAATAAATTCGTTATTTTCTAAGAAAACTGTAATAACAAACATGGGGACAAATTATAAAATTCTATGCATTTTTTATCTACCAAACATGTAAAGATATTTTAAATTTTAAAACTATAAATCTTTATAAATTAAATTTTCCTATAACTAATAATTTCGAAATTTCAAATCCACAAACTAAACATCATCTTAAAGATACATAGTTACATGCTCAATTTGTTATTTTGACGAATCAGGGTACTAACGAAAGTACGAAACGTTTGTGGTGTGCGAGGAGAGTAGAGAGTAATATGTCATATATTTATACAACAGTTGACATTTTTGTCAATGTAAAAATGCTTGACTTTAGTTGTCAATATCTCATATGCGTCGTTCAAAAAGAAAAAATAGCTCATAAGCGAAAACAAGAATGTAAAATATTAAAGAGAGTTTGTTAGGATAAACTAAGAGATACATTAAGGATGAAACAAAGATATAATTATATTATAGATATTACTCAAAACCACCAACCCCACTCGCCTATGACTTGGTAAAAAAACGGTTTCAATGGTGAACCGCTCATCATGTGAGAGCTTGAATAAATTATGCCCCCCCTTGTTTAATTGACCGTTGAGGTTTATAAAAAGAAAAGATTATACTACCTTATTTTTTATTTAAAAGTACTCATAACTTTATCATTTTTTAAACGCAACTTCTTCAATTTATATGCATACACTTCAAGCTTTACTTCTCATTTTTACTTAAAAAAATGGATCAACTAAGCACTTCCCGAAACATCAAACGTCAACAACGAAAAACTACCCGAAGCACTCCCCCGACACCTGACGGCACGTTTGCTCTCGAAAACCCATCACCTAACCAACAAATGAACTTACGGCCACAATCATACTATTTAACCAACGTTACCCAAACCAACCATACTGAAACCCGACACAGGCCCCATCACCAGCACCGAAACCATACCAAAACCCATACGCGTTTAGCCAATTCTCCTCGCAACCAAATGCGTTCCCATTCGATAACATCAACTACGTCTCACAAACCCAAATTGGTGGTTCGTCATCACAACCACATACACAACAACCATGTCTCTCGTTCATTCATTTCCAACTGAAGATATGTACGAACCTCAATATTTGGATTCTTTTCAACACATCGCTCGTGAGGACTCTCCCGTCGAAGTCGCGACCCCACCACCGAAGTCGAAGCTGATTAGAGGACGCCAAAAGAGGACGGCTCAAAATGTGGAGGCACCCTGTTAGTGCAAATATTACGATATTTAATCTACACATTCTCTTTTGTTTTGATAATGACAAAATATATATAACTTGTAATATATAACATTAAATGTACAAGTTACTCGTTATCATATATTGTCTCAACATACATCATCACATCTCGACGTCTCGAGTCTTCATATGTTACAACACAGGTTCGTACATGTTTGTTATGTTGCATTATGATCAAACCTCATTTAGCATTTTGCATCTACAAGTACTTTATTTAAACAAGTAAACTTTATTTTGGCAAACCTCAACTAAACTTTTTATTTTACATACACAAGTTTACTTAAGTAAAAATAAAATACAAAATAGATTTTACATCATGCATGACATCATACATATAGTTGACCTTTATGTATTGTCACATCATATCTTTCCAAATCTAGCCATAATCTTTGAAGATTGCATAAGATTTTATAAGATTTTTTATCCTAAAATTCAGATTTGGTTACTGTAGGCCGGCTCCCTTCAGGAGAGTTAAGATCAACATAGACCTATTATTTGTCATAGATCCAATGAATCAATCTCAACCATCTATTTTTTCATCAAAAATAAAAAAACCCACTTTCCACCTCTTTTTTAAAAATAAAATATCTTACAAACGGTAAATCGTCACACGACAAAAAATACACCATCGCGACGAGTATTTTTTTATCTTTCAGTAGACAGGTGACACGATATGATTCCGACGAACTTTTTTTCAATTTTGTTTCAGTCACGAATTGCGAAAATCATATATGATTCGTATAACGAATCATATATGATTTCATAAAATCATATATGATTTGTGATTCCGACGAATTTTTTTCCAATTTTGTTTCAGTCACGAATTGCGAAAATCATATATGATTCGTATAACGAATCATATATGATTTCATAAAATCGTATATGACTTCATAAAATCATAAAAAAAAGTTCGTCGAAAGTACATAGTGTCGCCCCTCTATAGAAATATAATTTAATTCTCGTCGCGATGATATGTTTTGTTTTGCGTAACGATTAACAGTGTGTGAGATATTTAATTTTTTAAAAAGAAGTGGAAAGTGAGTTTTTTTTATTTTTGATGAAAAAATGAGTGGCTGTGATTGGTTCATTATGACAAATATTGGATCTAAATTGAAGCCCTTCGGGAACATTGGCCGGCTCCATTCTACAATGGAACCGGCGGAACCGAGCTACAGTGCCAGAATTTTGCCTATAAATAGCAAGCTAAATCTCATCGTTTTCTTATCCCTTTCACACATACTTTCTCTTTAGTTTCCAGCCATTTAGATATGTAGGAACACATTCATTAATCCTTTTCATTTTTGCATATGATCAAAATGCTCTAACATTCATTTTTTTGTAAGCATACTTTTATGATGATCCACCAAAGCAAGCTTTGAAGATCTTACCATTTCTATCCACCACCAAGCATACCCATATGTAGATCTACAAGATTGGAGATCTCATCATCATCATCCTTTTGAAGGATTCCTAACATTGGAAGTTCATTTAGATTAGGCATTAAAATCCATTAGACACGTTTGTCTTGGATCATCATTACATACACATTTGTATCACCTCTTTGTATCATTTGATTTAGACTAGATGGTTTATGTGTTTGTGCCATAAAACACAAAGTTTGTTATGTTGGGCCATAAAACATAACGCGGTTTTGGGTTGGTTCTACCCTTTGTGTAAGAACCCGGTATTTAGCTTTGTACCGGATAAAGTGTAAGCGACGATGGGTTGGTTCTACCGGTGTTAGGACTCGGTATTTAGCTTAGTACCGGATAAAGTGTAAGCAACGTTGTGTAAGGTTTTCTCCGCCAAGAAGGGAGCTTGTTGATCTAGTGAAGTAACTCTCGAGTTGGGTACTCGGGGAGTGGAGTAGGGCGGAGAGGAGCTCCGTGACCGAACCACTATAAATCATCGTGTTCGGTTTGCTCTCTATTTTATTTATCGCTCTCTATTTATTTTATGCTTGTGATTGTGTTGTGATTTGATGTTTATAATTATGTTGTGACTACTTGGTTATTCTATGCTTTCATATAGTCATAAATCATATTTGGTACTTTTCATATTACGTCGCGATTGATCGGGGATTTGATACAAACGTTTTTAGATTTTAATCGGAAACGTATTCACCCCCTCTACGTTTTCCATAATTGGTTAGTTTTCAAAACAAATGGTTTTGAAAACCGAGTACGATCCATGTATTAATTTTTTTGAAAAGCGGGACTTAATATGAAAAGTATGTCATTGCTTTATACTTAGAAGTCTTGATTTGTGAATATCATTGTTATACAAGCTTAAATAATGTCTAAAATTTATTATATAAGTTTACCTTAAAGCCTACCAAGTGTTAAACCTTTTAGTCGGGTTGAAATATGCGTTTTTGTAAAAATCGATCAGACCGGCAGTTCTGTTCATTATTAAAGGCGGTTCTGTTCATTATTAAAGCCGGTTCTGTTCTGGCGAGCTGGTTCTACAGAAAATTTTTTAGATTTTTGATTAACATCAAAAGGTCATAAAAACTTAACCGTAAATCTGTACAAGTCGTGCCACCTACCGTTTTGAAGATAATTGAGTCTAGTTTCTAATAAAGTGGGTTAGATGTACTGATTATAAGTTTAAGTAAGTCGAATTTGTAAAATACCACAAAGTGTCTAAAATTTCAAGTTTCGTATTAACATAGAAACTTAAATTTTTGAGTCGGGAAATTTTGGTTGGTATCCTTTGAACTTTGATACATCCTTCTTTTAAAATAAAGTACTTTGGCCATTAATCAAGCTTGGTATACATCGTCATTCTCATCGCAAGGCGAATAGAATTTTTTGTATGATATGTTATATGATTAGTCGTTCTAGTTTGCATTACGCCTATATGATGATTGTATGCTTATCTCTCATTGCATTTGAGCTTGCTTATTTATGAAACATAAATGTCAAACATGTCTTGTATGTTCCTTCGCTTGTATGACAATTTAGATTCTTAAAAGAAATAATACAGTTTCTAAAGGAGTGTTTGGGTTAACTCCTATATGTGTCAAAAATGTATTTTCGTAAATGTTTTGTCAACTCATATTAGTCATGATATGATTATAATGTGTTATACGATATATAATTACTTGTTGCATCTTATTTAGTATCATATACTTTTTGCATCCTATATGTAATCTTGTTGTTTGAGATGCCATGATATTTATGTGTTTGTTTGTCGTCTTTATGTTTTTGCACAATAAGGCTTAAGCTAGATCTCGTGCACCCCATATAGGCATATATCTCTTCCTTTGTTTTTACTATGTCAACTTCTCGCATCATCTCAATTTCTTAATCAAACATTGAAAATAAGACTAAGTATGCTAGTAAAATGTTTTGATAAAAAAATTATGATAAAAATTATGCTCATCAAAGTGGGATTGGCAACTTGAATGTTTCATCCGAAATACTCAAGTAAAGATGAAGTGCAATGATGTCTTGTTGTAGTCTTTAAAATACTTTTCAAAAGCAGGTCAAAGTAATAAGTTATTGTTTTGGTTAAAACGGGTCAACACTAGTGTTTGGCAAAACCCATAAAGAACTATTCTGCGGTTCATTTAGACCAAGTGTGTCTTTGATATTTAAGAATGTATTTTAAGAATAAATTCTAAAAGTTCTCGTTAATTACTCCTTCACATATAACTTATAAATACCAAGTACTATATTAATAGGGAATTTCTTAATCATATGAGGCTTCTCCGTGGTGTCGTATCGACGAGTTGTGAATTTCCGATTTAAAGTGTCCTGGCTCCTCATACGTTCACTACATGACCTCTAAATTATGATAGCCCGAGCGATAACATGATAACCCATTCAAAATTAATTGTTCCAAATTACATACTCTAAATATCAAACTGTAGTAATTACTGCTGATAAAAATATAATGCCTAAAAACATTACTAATATTTTTTCACATCTTTACGTTTTGATAATCACAAAATATAAAAGCGTTCAGGTCATTTTAGTCGTGTATAAGATTAAAACAACAAGTTTTGTATAAAATGGGTCATTTTAGGAATTTTGCATAAAATCAATCATATGAAATTAGGAGTTGTGCCACCCGTCACTTTAAATATAATTGAGCCTAGCTTCATGTAAAGATGGTCTCAGTGGATTTGTAAAATACTATTATCAACTTTTAGTATAATAACAAAAGACAATTTTTTTATCATGGCGTTTTCGCCAAAATTCTAAATATTTTTTTAAGAAAAATGGGGCATTTCAAAAATACTTCGTTAAATTTATCTACACATTGTGACATTGTCATTTCATCTTGTCAATCCTCCTAACCAGTAGTTCACCATCTTGTTCCCCATCTCCCAAACACCACTAATGCTTCATTTTCCATACTAGCTGTAAATATGATCTTTCCTTTGTTAGTCTATCATTTCATCTCGCTTTGAATATATATGTGTTGATTATGTGTTCTTGTTTGATTATTTGCTTTGTCATTATCTTAGTGATTGATAACTATTCGACTAATTAAAAAAATGTGTAATCCTTAAGAAAGGTTTTGTTTCGTTCTTAAAATGCTTTCATGCTTATATTTGTAATACTAAATGTTGAGGCTTAAACATGACTTACATGATTCTTACATATTTTGTCTCTTATATGATGTCTCATATGATCTCATAATTTGTCATTTTGATACATGATGATTTTGATATGGATATATCTATGTTTGATAGTTCTTGTTCCTTGTTGGCTATCCTAAATCTATCCGTATAATGTCCTAGTTTATACATGCTTAAACATGGTTTGCATGATCTTTGCATCTTGTCCCTTATATGACATTGCCACATGATTTATTTGCTACTTTTGCTCTTATGTTATGTATTTTTGATATACTTGTAGAAGTCTAGGATCTTCTTTTTGAAGCCATATTATTTTAATTAAGAACCAAAATCAACAAACAAGTGATGGAACAATAAAACAAATTTGATACTTATCTTTCATAAATAAATGAACTCAAATGCAATAAGAGAGCCCGTGCCTATTTGTCTCCTTTGTCGCATATCCTTCGCATCATTGTTAGTGCAATTGATTTTCTAATCTAAATGATCTTCTTCCTTATGCTTGTGTTTGGTTGAAATACTTGGAACATGCTCTTGTATGAATATTCTTATTTCTCATATCAATTGTTTTTCGAACGCGTACCATCCCTTGTTTAAGCTAGTTGCATCATATGACCTCATCCTTTTAGTTTTTATTATTTGTGTGTCTATTTGAAAATATGTTTTGTTCATATACATGTCTATCTATGTGTCTACTTGTTAAGTCATTCGTGTGATAATACTTGAACAAGTTTTCTTTCGTACTTGTTGGTATAAATGTTTGAACTATCATGTTGTGAAATGATATTCTTGCTTCTATCCTCTACTAACTCGTTTGGATTTGTGTAGGTCGATTAAGATCGATTTCTGTAACAAGATAATTTGTGCTCATTCGCACATATATCATACCTTAATCGATATCTCTTTCATTACATTCATGCATATTCATCATCACCACTTTACTAATAAACATACATTGTTAGTTGCTTGCATGGTCATCACCATCTTTCGCCACTCTCACAAAATTTCCATGTCTAGCACCTCCATTGCTTCATCAACCCAACAAGGTAAGGTTTAGAGTTAAACCCTTTTACTTCTATCAAAATTGAGTCTTACACCGAGTCTCTCCTACAAGAAGAATCATTATGAATCCTTCCGCCACCACCACAACCACAACCTACTAGTAACTCACAACCAATACAACCCATGATGGTTAAATCACCTTCAAATTCGTTGTGCTATTCAAGTATATATAGTATAGTGTGTGAATTTAGTGCACACATACCCAAACATAACTCACAAAAAAACAAACAAAAAAAACCAAAACCATTTATCCATATCTCTCTACTTTAAACACTCTTATAGATCTCATTCTTTTATACCTCTATTCATACATTCAATACAATTCATGCATAAATTTTGTCCATATCATCACAAGAAAAATCAACACCAACACAACCCCGTGTTACACAACCATGCAATCAAACACCACCAACACACAAACCAACTTTTCCTAATACCCAACAGTGAAGTAGCTAGCAATGATAGGTTTCAACACAAAATCTAAACACCCCACCATTGTCCCTTTTCTTAACTTATTTTACATATTATCATACTACGCCCTCCCCTTATCCGCCACACACGCACACCACTACAACCATAACCAATACTCGACCCAACCCCTGCACCTCCATAACAACCAATAACAACCACCCAACAGTAATGTAAAGAGTTAAAAAAAAAAAAACCCTTTTAATTAACTTCTAAAACTTTATTCTTACCTTACTAACTTATCTAAACATAACTTTATTAATACACCTACTAAAACTTATAACATCTATCTTTCTCTAAAAAAAATTTAATTATACATTCTAATCCAAATAGAGTCTTAACACCGAGTCTCTCCTACAAACATACAACAAAAAAGAAAAGAATCATCATGAATCCTACTCCTTCCCCCTCCGTCCTTCTTTCCTTCCCCTAATCATCATCGAATCCTATATCCTTCCCGTCCGTCCATGTCCTACCTTTTCCTCATCCTTCCGGGCCAACCAACACCAACAAAACATAAAGAAATCAACCACTACCCACAACCTAACTATTATACTACGACTTTATCACACCAAAACAATCCCACAAATCCATAGTATGAAAAATCAAAAACAACCTTCCCCGTGGTTAAATATCACCTCCAACAAAACATATAGGTCAATCATCCGAGACATAACCATCCACATAATCCACAATAAGCCTCCATACACTCTCATAGTTTTCCCTATGTTGTCATAAGCCAAATGGAATTTCGAAATAAAATAAATGCTTCTCAATCACAAAAAAACATGTCCCTTAATAATTCCTTTCAAAATACTCTAACAAATCCTCCTCCGTCCACAAAAAATAAACCAACCCTCGATGATCTCAATTAGTAGGATTATACTCTGACATTAATATACAGCAACTAATTACCTTTCATTTTACCTATTTTCTAAAAAATGCCAACTAAGGTTGTCTTTGTCATTTTCATGATCGAGGCATTTTTATATATTTTGAGTCTTTATCATGGAACGGTTGGGAAAAGTTACTAGCAACTACCTTATTTGTTCAAGCTTAATCTATTTGTTTTGTGAATTTTATTTAACAACAATTTACTTCTCATTCCTAGCAATTAACCTTAGGTTTTACTCGAACGATGTTAGGATTGAGTCATGCATGTCTATTTCATCGTTATGGCCATGTATGCATGATTTACCCTCCTTGTTGGTTTATTACTTTTGGTGAAAACTAGAAGATCCCTTCCCTATATCGTTCTTCATCCTAACCCTTGGTTAAACTAGAATAAGGATGTGATCGAACACACGTGTCTATTCCGTCATTACGGTTGTGTATGTGTGCTTCAGTTGCCTTGTTGGTGTGGTACTATCAGTGAAAGATTGTTAGAATGATCCACCTTAGCCTTATAATAAAAACCTATCTTACCTTTTGAATTGTTTCTCCTTAGCTCTAGTGGTAGAGGTGTGTATTCTTGCCAAGCTTATGATGCGAAGCTAATCATGACCCAAGCAAATGAGCATACCACTTAAATGTTACACCCTAGATTAGTTGAGTGATCTGAGTGATTTCATTTCCGTATTTCGTGAGGTGCTTGGTCTTATACAGGTGAGTTAAACAAAAGAAGTGCTTAAACGGAAAAATCCTTGACTTCGGTTAGGATACATTTTCAATATAATCTAGAGTCTACTTGAGGACAATTAGGATTCAAGTAGGGGGGTATTTGATGACATCAAATACCGTCACATTTATACCATCATTTATCTCGAATAAGTTACCTACTTCTGTATAATTATTGCAAGAATTTGTTTTAAATTGCTTAAAAGTGTTATTTGCAGTAATTGAGGAGTGATTTGTGAAGACATGCTAAAAGGCGCATATTTTGGAGCTAAAACGAAGATATTTGAAGATTGCTAAATTCTGACCAATACGCCTGGTATGTGCTTAAATACACATACCTTTATCTCAATAAAACGAGCTTAAATAACCAAAAACGGACATAAAATGGCAAATATATGCTTGTTTTGCGTTGTGTACTATGTAGGTATCGGATATCAACAAAAAGACAAAAAACAAGGCAAAAACCAGACAAAACCGAGCACGAGATTGTAAAGTAAAGCTGGAGCCAAGGACATTTTGCAAACCGTCCCAAATAATAATAAAAAGAACCGGCCCAAAAGAAGCCCAAATAAGGACTTAATGACTGTTAGTCTCCACACCAGAAACATATCACATCGTTAGTCCTCAAGCCATGACATCGTTAGTCCCTACACTAATGCCCGTTACCCGCTTCTTCTTCATTTGAAAATATAATAAAATATTAGCCAAAAATGGCGCATTGAATGGTCAAGGTCAAAGCAATTAATGTGCAGTTCAAATTAAATGGGAAATGTCAAAGCAATAAATGGGCGGTTTTAAGTTGATTGGCTGTGATTATTTCTTTCCATAAGCAATTTTAGAATGTTTTGAAGATGATTGGCAGTTTCTCCTCACAAGATGCACAACATTTCCCTATAAATAGGATCGAAATTTCACTCATAGGGAGATTATTTTTTTTCCAGCATTTTTACTTTACTGCAATTATGTTAAATTCTCTGTTTTAAGCTTTGTTATAAGCATTGTTACCCTTCCAAGCATTGTACTCTCAAGATTATTCAATAAAAACTTTTATGTAAGCAAATACTCTTCTCAAGTTTTGGATTCCTTTTGATTTGTATCGAAGATTGGTTCGATTGATGTCCGGTTTGTTGTTTGATGGTTCGGTGGATTAGAAGTGCTCTTTCAGGTTTCATAATATTATATGATTCATCGCATCTTCTCCTTTCATTTTTGGATCGTGTTCTTCTTTTCAAATTAGGTATCATTTATTTTGTTTATTTCATTTTGGGAGAGGAGCCGACACTTGCCGATCTTGGGGTCGGTGACACCCAACTAATCCTCACAATAATACTGGCATCATCAACCGTCAAATTCCTAGCTTATCATTTATTAGTTTATCCTATTCATTTTGAAGTAATCATTATGTAATCATCATTTAGTCATTAATAGTTTAATCATGATTTTTTATCCTAGATGTAAACACTTTTAATTTCACTTTTGATGCACAAGTCACCAACTTCTCGTTTGATTTAATTTTGTCAAGAATTGAATTCCTTTTCATTTAAACATAGTTCAACGAGTTAGTTATAATGTAATGCTTCTATTATTAATTTATTTTATAGTTTTAAAATATTTAAATTTCAATGTATATTTTTTTATCAGATTTCTTAAACTTTTCACAAATTAAATTATTAGTGGGGTTAGTTGACTCATTGATCTTAAGAAGAGGATTTTGGAGTTTATGGATTGGGTCTCATCTCATCTCGTTATTTTTGCACGCTTCCTCATATTTGGTATCTCTACTCTCTTAGCCTCTTTATTTTTATCATGATAGTTGTAATTGCCATGTTTATTTTTGCCATTATCATTAGGGTTAAAACTTGATTTAGTTGTTTAATTTGTCGCGTTTCTTTAATTTCGTTAACGTTTTTAATTTAGAATCGTAATTGCCTTAATTGTTAAATTTCCTTTTTTTATGCTTTTATATTTGGTAGAAATAGAAACCAAATCAAAAATCTTAATCCATTTAAAATCCCGATTACAAACGTCAACAAGAAGTTCAATTCACGCCTCGTCGAAAAAAAAATGACCCAGGAAACGACTAGAAAGGTTACTTTTCGAAGTCGATACATTTCGGATTATAATTTTATTTGTTGAGTTGGTTTATCGCTTTGATAAATAGTGATTTATTAAGTAACTCTTGAGTTGGGTACTCGGGGAGTAGAGTAGGGCGGAGAGGAGCTCCGTGACCGAACCACTATAAATCATCGTGTTCGGTTTGCTCTCTATTTTATTTATCGCTCTCTATTTATTTTATGCTTGTGATTGTGTTGTGATTTGATGTTTATAATTATGTTGTGACTACTTGGTTATTCTATGCTTTCATATAGTCATAAATCATATTTGGTACTTTTCATATTACGTCGCGATTGATCGAGGATTTGATACAAACGTTTTTAGATTTTAATCGGAAACGTATTCACCCCCCTCTACGTTTTCCACAAACTAAACTCGTATTTTCAAGTCCCGACACATCCGTTAATGTTAAAGATGAATTTTGGAAAGTTTAATATGGAAATATGTCATGTGAATAGTCTAAATTAGTGGAAAAGTGATTTTTGAGTCAATAAAAATACAAGGAACTTTCGGGTCACATTTTAAGTCACGGATATTGATCGTTAAGTAACCCGACAAGGCTCAAAAATCACCTAGGATTCCCCTAGGATGCTTGAACGTTTTTGGACCACCAAGGGGATATTAAGGCTTCATTTTAGGGACCTTGTCCACCCTTGGTACAATAAGATGTTTTACTAGCTTTCAAAGCACACATAGTAACAAAAAAACACACAAAACTCAAATTTTCTCTCCTCTCTCCCCTTAGCAGATTTCGAACAGCAAACACCCACAAAACACCTCTATTTTTCAAGTTTTAATCAAGAACATTATAGGACATTGGAAATCGTAACACAATGGAAGATAAATGGGTTAGCTGAATCTAGAGAGAGAAATTAGGAGAGAAAAACTTTCTAGTGAGAGAAAAGGTAAATTGTATAATGAAATGACTAACCACCTCTTCCATAGAATGGAAGAGGCTTATATAGTGTCTTACAAACCGGCCCATAGGCCTTGGCATGGGCTTACACTTTGGGTTTAATTACCCGACCCAATACCGAATGTCATACGATTAACTATTGACTACGAGCTATAATAAACGGTAAAATACACGGGGTGACCGAGTCTTTTTCTAATATCTAACAATCTCCCTCGGTCACCCTAAAAAATAATAACTTAAGCTCAGTAATCTTCTAATTGGTCTTGTTTTCAGCTCGTAGTCTTTGATTCTTCATGTGATATCTTGTACATTGATGTAGTGGACTTTGTCTTGTGGCTTGTGTGTGTACTTGATATGTGATCTTAAGCTTTCTTGATATCATTAGCCAAATCCAATCTCTGATCATCATCTTGTGATCTTTCTCCGTCTTGTGGTCTTGTGTCTTGCGGACCGTCATGCTCATACCTTTCTTGATCTTGAAAACTTGAATACTTTGTTCTTAAAGTTCTTTAACTTTAATACTTGGCCACTTCAAGAGAGACGTGTGATATCAGAGTTTCAAAAGCTTAGAAAACATATGCTTGAGCTTTCATGATTTCTTTAAATGTGTTTGTCAAGTATGAGCATGCGGTAATGAGCTTGTCTTTGCCGGAACAGGATGACACCATCTCCATCTTTATATGAACCTGTAATAAAAAAGTTAGCAATAAAGAGAAAAATTAGTTTGAAAATCAGTCGACGTGTTACTTAGTTAAAGTGTTTTTGTAACACATCGAGAGTTTTAAGCTTAAGTCAAAGTTCATTAACCGTCAATTCATATACCGGAACAAGTTTGATTCTTGTAGAATCGCACCATCGTTTCTTTCTAGTTGACACAAGTTTGATCCATTTAGGATCTCACAAGTCACCTACCAAGAGCTTGTTTAATGTTGGCTCTAGCAGGATTTCTTCACTGTGATACTTAGGTATCACTCGGATGTCCTGGCAATACCACAAGGATAATGCGTAGGACTCTTATGATAATCCTTGTTTTCATATTGTGTGAAGAACAAGTAAAATGGAATAGTGTCCTAATGAGATTAATTGATGATCTCTTGGCTCTAGACTTAATTGTGCGTTTTGGTTTTAGTGATCGGAGGCTGGAGCGGACTGCCACCTTTTTAATATCAACTAACTCGGAGTGAGAAAGTCAATAGATAACGTGTTTAGTCTCCGTGAGAAATGAAACATAAATCTTTTGAGAGATTCTGAGTGGCTAGGGTGGGTTGTGCATTGCATTACTGGGTTCATGACGGCTTTCTTCAATGTCAGCAATCATCATTGTGATTCTGACAGTAGAAGTATTGACCCGGTTTCTGCCTAAGTGTATAGAGGGCTTCTTTCTTTTCACCCTTTATTCTTATAATTCTTTTTCATTCTTCAACCCCTTCAGTGCTTACCGAGACTTCATGACTAGAACCTTGTTGGGTTTGTTCCAGTACTAGCTCCATCTCAATCGGCACTATTCTCTTATTCTCACTTTTACTCATTTTTTATGTCATACCTAAGGACTTCTACACTAACTAGTGGATTGTCCCTGAATAGATCCCTCTGGTTCTGGCTGGATCATGGGAACTAATACCTAACCTTACCAACCTTATAACTTCGATAAAATTAAATACATGGTTGGTCTTTTTGGTACTGTTCACCTTGCCATAAAACCAATTGAAAAACTTAATCAGGTACTTGTGATATAAATATCAAAGTTTTTTGTACCTCGATTGTTTTTGCTATTCAAAAATGCTCCCCCTCAACATGTGCAACGATAAACGAAAATGTTTAGCACAAGGAGGATGGAGTATACATATGAGTCTACAAAGTCACATTTTTTATCAGGTTTCATATTTAAATCACATTTTCTCCTCTTATCAAAAATTTCAAACCCTTTGATATTTTGGATATCAATTGATTCAAATATGTTAGAAAACTGGGAGAAAAATGTGATGATTATTCTCAAGCCGAATGGGGAACATATTAATGCTCCCCCTAAATCTATGAGGGTACGTGTGAGTGACGAGTATAAATTTTTTAAAGGATCTTGAGTTTAACGAAAAAACTCTAGAAAAACTTTATACATGTCACTGAACACCTAAAGATACACTACATACTTATAATAATGTACAAGATATATTATACATAATAAGATGATATTGACTTGAGTATCGAAAGGATGAAATCATTCCGTTCTTTGGATAAGTCTGTAGTCAACATCTCTTAGCCTTCCACCAACAAAGCTTTCGAGACTCCTGAAAATTCTCCTAATCTTGAGTCTTCTCTCGACCACCTCCATAAAATCCTTACTCCTCTTTCTATCATCCTCAGACCAAATTCGTGTTTCCATGCCCGGATTGTACTTGAACAGCTTAAAGTCTTTAACCATGCGATCCAGCTTATCTAGAATCCTATTCAAAATGCCATCACTGAACTTGTGCACCTTAGTCTCTCGCATCATCTTCTTCTGATCATTTCTATCTCTGTAGATTACCGCCCTCGGCTTGCTGACTATGGTGTAATCTTTGAATAGAAAGTTAGATGCATCCCAATATGGTTGAGTGAGATTGAGTTTTGTTTGATAGCTTTCAATCCTAAGCTGCAGATCTTCCATACGTTTTTTGATGACGATGTTCCTTATCCACAGGTTAACTGCGTTGAAGAGATGAACTTTGTCGGCACCAGATAAATGATTGAGCTGACCTTGAAGATGAAGCAGGTACAGATCTTCAAAATCATTCGGATGCAGATTTTTAAAGTCAGCCTTCGAGATCTTATATTCCTTGTAGTCAGCTCTACGAAGAACAATCTCTTTTAAAAAGGTATACCCGTATCTTTCATAAGTCTTGAGACTGACTACGCTGAGAATCCGCATGTGAGATCTGACTGTACTGGGATCAGAGGGGGCACTGTGTCTTGTGATGTAGAATTCTTTGCGCTTAAACCACCAGTGGGAGATACCGTAAGCAGCACTAATATCATACTCACGTTCACTCTCAATCCATAGTGACGGTACTAGTTCTTCAAGCCCAAAATCTGGATAGTTGGCTGCCTTCAGCTTGGATATGGACAAAGCACTTCTTCTTTCTTTGCTGCCTGACACAAGGTAATCCAGATCCTTATTGAAGAAGAATTAGGATTGAATTGTTACTTGACCTGGTGGACCTCCGAGAGGCAATGGTTTGCTCACGTCAGGCACAATTCGATGACCTTCAGGATTAACCAAATCAACTTGATCTGTAAGGAGCAAGTGACACTCTTCCATCTAAAACTAAAGAGAAATGTCGTTGTCGTGAAATGGTCAGACTACCTTAAAAGTGGGGCCTTCTAAGTCTGCTTTGCTCAGTTTCTTCTTTCCAATCCGTTTGCAGAACTAGTTGATGAATGAACTCATATCGTCAGTCTGTCTTAGTAGCTTGTATTCATTTGGATCTTGATACGAGCTGACAAGTGCATTGGCCCAATTGTTCTCAATTTTAAGTAGCTCATTTGAAGGAATGACCTAGTCTGGTTCTGGAGTTGCTGGTCTATCTTCCTCTGGAACAGGCTTCAACCAGTCTGGTCTGGTCTTTAACTTAGGAAGATGTGCAGTATCGGTGTACTCAGAATCTGAGACGTTCACATCATCTGGTATAGGCACATCTTCAACTAGTTGTTCAAAATGAGGAGCTGACTTTTGCCTGGAGGAGCTGGAAGGAGCCTCTTTAGTGTTAGAAGTTTTCCAGGCTGAGGATTGAGGAGCTGGAGGCTATGTTGAACCGGAAGCATCAGAATCATGTCCTCTCTTCTTACTTAGATCTGAATCTAGTGAAGGAGGAGAAGGGTCTTGATCGTCACGACATCTCTTACGTGACTTGTCCTTTTCAGCAAAGAACCCGTCCCTGTTTGCACGTTCTATGGACGCCTCAAGAGCTTCATAAAGAGCCACATGTTCAGGAAGTGATTTGTAGGTACCACTCTCAAACATCCGTTGGTGAAGAATTTCTTTCATATCAGCTTCGGGCAGTTCTCTAAAGCGATCTTTGAGTAGAGCTTGAAGAGCTACGTGTACAACCTCCTTTACAACTTCATTGACTGTTTGATTGATCTTGTGAAGCAGATCCCGAAGCTCCAAAGTAAAAACCCTAGATCCAAGATTCTGAGTCGTGTTATCAAGAGTGTTGCTCTTTTGTTCAAAATCAGAGAATTTCTTTTCAAGTGTTGTGACACGTGCAGCTAACTCTGAATCTGTTATGCTTTGTTGTTGTAGAGGAGGTGGAAGGGTTGTTGTTGTAGTTGCTGTTGTAGCTGTAAAGATTGGTGCTTGAGTGGTAGAGGGTACAAGTTTAGGAGGTGAGAGATCAATCACAGGTGTGGATAGTGGAGGAACTGAGGAAGATGCTTGATAAATTAGAACAGTGACCATGGAGACCACTTCTGCTTCCACATTGAGTTTTCCCGGTTCATTTTTAGTGGATTTGTCATTTAAGAACTGATCCCCAATAGTATATGCATCATCCACATTCTTCATTAAAGAGAGAGTCCCGGATGAACTTAGTGGATCCTCTAAGATGACATGTTCATCAGCTGGAAATTTCAAGCTTTCATGAACATTGGGGTACACATTAGCCATGAATTCATCGTGCGTAGGCTCAGGGTTTGGTCCAGCAAGAGCCACACGGCTTTCTCTAGGGTCTGGTCCAGCCTGGTCTTCGTCTATGAATACCTGCTCTAGCGGAGGTCGAGACTCAGGAGTTTTACTAGTGTCTGATCCAGCCTATCCTTGATCAAGTTCACCAGTCTTTTCCTCTAGATTCATTTGGTTATCCACATCTTCTCCTTGTTCTTCACCAATCTGCATTATCTCAGTATCACCTCCACTGTTTGTCTTGTCTGTATCAGTACCTGTTTTAGCATCCACAAGAGACGGAGAATCACGGACTATATTTGCGGATGTGTCATCCTGTGGTTGTGCAGAGGGTCCAGTTGATGCCTCTTCAGTAGTTGGATTCTGCCTCTGGAATATAAATTGGCCCGTGGTACTTCTCCTTTTTGGCTTGTGTAGAGCTAACAGTGATTGTGCAGCTTGTTCTTAAATTGCAATTTATTTTCCCTTGCCTTCGACCACAGGGAGTGGTCGGGTAGCCTCAGCTACAGGTTCTCGAATAGCCACACCACCCACATATGCTTGACCCTGTGCCTGAAACGATTCCAGACTCATTTGAATAGCTCGTTCGACATCATATTCTTCCCCTTTACCTTGATGTTCGGGTTCGGGTCCAGGTTCAGGTTCAGGTTGAGTTGGTTAATCTTCATCAATGAGTTGGAGAGAACTCTTTCCATTGCGAATTTTCTGCACTTTACCCATTTTTGAATGCTTCGCAGGAGAAGGCTTTGCTGATTTTACCTGTGTTACCTTAGGTTTTAGTGCAGGTGCTGGTTTGCTTGACTTCTCTTTAATAGGCTTTGGCTTGAGTTGCTTAGCAGTTGCAGGTTTCTTTTTTCCTCCCTTTTCGGTTGCAATTTTCTGATCATGCTTTGCAACCATTTCCAAGTAAGCATTGTAGTAAGGTGCGTTCCTGATATTGTTCGTGATTAGCTCATTGGGAATTGGCATTCCAAAGACTTCATCGTCTTTACCTTTAGGGACGAACTTGAGATTTCCAAGACGAAGATCTTCTTCAGCAAGGTGTAACGGAGACTCAGATCTTTGATGCAGATTGTGTTTTCTTCCCAAATGACATATAATTAGCTTTGTGAACCGACAATAAGGAATAACGTGAGGCTTGTCTTTCCTGCCCTTCTTAATAGGACTACCCAGATTGGCCTTATCAGTAAGAAAAGTCTGAATAGCTTGTATAAATTCTTCCTACACGATTTCAGCATAGTCAACATTTGTACTTGTAATTATACTCCAAAGCATCTGAAGAACTGGGTATCTGGGCCTATCATACCCATAAGTCTTGCCTGTGAGACATTGGTTGATCATTGACAATATTGCTCTCCAGGGCTGATACAGGTTATTCACCGCCATTCTTGACACAAAGTGAATTTCCTCTGTATACCCCAGCTCATTCACAAAGTCCATGATTGCATCACCCGACGGAGGTGACACAAACTGGTGAGCTTGATCAATGGGTGTTATCTCTAAAGCTTCCCCCAAAAGAGTAGCATCCAATACGAATCTGGTTTCATCCAACTGAAAATGTAAGCTCCAGTCTTTGCCTCATATGTAAGTGTATTCCAAAATTATTGAATGTATATAGTTGGAACAGAAGCTGAGGCAGTGAATACTCTGAAGAAGTTTGTGTTTTGCATAATATCCACAGAGATCTGAAAGATTGGATTCTTTTGCTTCTTTTGAAGATCCAAGACAAAGTTGCTCTTTCCAATAGGCACCCATGCAGCAAATGGAAGTATCTGATCATCAGATCTTGTGGGAGCAGGAGCGGGAACATTCTCATTAGCCATGTTGTCTGCACAAAGATATCAACAAAGATAGGCAGACATAACATATATTTGACGTTAGATGAGAACATTAGTCATGATAATTGACATGCTTTGATTGATTACGGTGACATTAAGTCAACTTTGGTCAAAGATATCAGATGAGCACTTACAAGTTAACAAGTCCCGAATGGGAGTTAACTAGGTAATTGTACCATTGGACTGGGCCGTGAGAGGGTATTGGGACTAATGGGCCAAAACTTTGACATTCTGGCCCAAACCGCTACCCTCTTGACACCAAACCGCTGCGAGGTGGAATGAGCAAACCGCTATGAAGTGATTTGAACAAACCGCCACGAGAAAAATTCAGTCAAACCGCTATGAATAGTTAATTCAATTTAATCAAATCGCTATGACCAAACAGCTACGAATATTATATTCATTTTAATCAAATCGCTATGATCAAACAGCTACGAATATTATATTTATTTTAATCAAATCGCTATGACCAAACAGCTACGAATATTATATTCATCTTAATCAAACCGCCATGACCAAACCGCTATCAATATTTTAATAAATAAATCAAACCGCCACCATTGAATAAAAATTCGAAATAGCAGTTTGGATTATTTTAATTATAAAAATAATCTTCATCAAACCGCTACCTCGTAGCGGTTTGCCTGCTCATAATAAAATACTTAATACAATCAAACCGCTATCAGGAAAATACTGCAAACCGCTATCAGTCTAACTAACCAAACCGCTATCTAGCACAATTACATCAAACCGCTATCGAGAATATTTACCAAACCGCTATCTAGAACATATAGCAAACCTCTACCACCAACATAGGAACGAACACATTCGAATATCGTTTCAAGCACTACGGGACATGCATTTGTGGCATACAATACATTCCTAAGCATAAGTAACATATCACTAACACGTTACAACACCAAACAACATTAGTTAACTTTCAAAAGTTAAACCCTACACGAAAATCATTAGATCGGCCAATATATTAAGAGAAGATCTTAACAGAGCAACAAACTATCATTAATAAGACCTAAACAACAAATCCCATCAGAAAAACCAACATCATAAACACACATACTGATTTCGATAAAAACGCATACAAAATCATTTAAATCACACAAATGTAGCTGATTAATGTTAATTCAATCATGATCGAGTGATTATCACCTAAATCCAAACTTATCCCACCCATCAATTACACAATCCTCAGTACATTTAAATTTTTCAAAACCCTAGGTATAAAATTTAGAGATTCTACTCGTTTAAGTGCATTTTAATCCGATTCTTTTCATTTACATACAGATCTAAGGTAATAGAACAAAGTTTAAGACATACCTTAGCACGAACAACACAAGAGATCAAGATTCAAAGGGTGGCGAATTGAAGATGGCGGTTTGTGTTAGTGTGTGTGTGTGTATTTTTTTAGATTTGACCGATTTTAGAAGGTTTGACCAAATTTACCAAACCACCACCTATTTAAACTAAGGGTTTTAGTTATGGCAGAATTGGTCCTTGGGCTTTCATCATTCATTTATTGTTGGTTAAAAGGTTTTCTAAGGTTAACTAATTTTGAAAGATGGCAGATTTAGACCTTTTAGTTAAATAAGGTCTAGGAAACGAGTAGCAATTTGCACATAAGTCCCTATGCTTTCTAACTACAGACAATTTAGGCCCTTTGAGTTATAGTTAATTAACTCCCTCTCAAATTATAACCCCGTATAATTCCAAAAACCTTTTCCATTACTTGTGAAATGTTTTTAGAAACCCATTTGCTGCAATAAACTTCAAATCACTCTCCCCCTCAAACAATGACCCGTTTTCTATTGAAAGAGTTGTAGTCGTTGTTTGAGTTGAAAAGTTTATTATAAAAGCCCGAACTGATGAATTTTCAACAACACTTTTTCCACCGTGATAAACACAAATAATTTTGAAGAATCAATTAAGACGAAATTATTTGGTTAGAAAAGGAAGACTTCTCTTCCGAATAAGAAATAACAATAACGCATTGAACCGTACATTAGATCTGTGATGCACATATAGAAAGTAATCCATGCCTGGGAGAAATTAATCACCCGTTGTCAGGAACAGCTGTCTTTTTGACGACATGCATTCCTCAGATTGAAAAAACGGGTTGCTATCGGAAATAATAGCAAGCCATGAAGACATGTTTTAAAATTGTTTGAACTTCTGCTCGAACTTCATTTAAATACCCGTGTCATTATTGAATGACATTTCTAGGTCCGTAAATGTTATCGATTTTTAGAAGACATGTCTTGAAAAACTATTTTTGTATTTTCTATTTTTTGATTTTTATGGTTTTTATAGGTTTTATATTTTTATATTTCGATTTTGTGTTTAATTATATACAAATATACATAGGATATACGAAGACCATCCTTTACTCCTCTTCTCCTTCCTGAAGACGTTTAAGGGTTTCCGGAGTCATACTCTTCATACCAAGTCGCGAGAGTAGAAATTCGAACCGCTCTCTTGGTAATGCCTTGGTGAATATGTCCACAAGCTGATAATCCGTCGTCACGAATTACAATTCAACCACGCCATTCTCAACCTGCTCGCGAATAAAATGGTGACGTATATCAATGTGCTTGGATCGTGAATGTTGGACATTGTTGCAGCAGAGAGCAATGGCACTACGGTTATCACAATACAGTGGAATCTTATTGAATGCAAAACCATAGTCTGAAAGTTGTGACCTTATCCAAAGTATCTAAGCGCAGCAGCCAGACATGGCAATGTATTCAGCCTCTATGGTTGAGATCGTAGTGCTTTTGTGCTTCTTTGGTGACCAGCTGACTACTTTATCTCCAAGGAACTAAGCACTTCATGACGTACTTCTTTGTGTATCTTGACAACTTGCATGGTCCGCATCTACATAGGCCGTTAGTGCCATAGCGATGTCTTTCGAATACTAAAGTCCCCAATTAATGGTTCATCTGAGATACCGAAAGACCCGTTTAAGTGCTTCAAGGTGATTTTTGGTAGGCGATGCCTGATACCTAGCACACATGCATACAGCGAATACAAGGTCGGGTCTGTTGGCAGTGAGGTACATTAGGGAGCCGACCATACTACAAAAGCGATTCTAGTCAACTGGAATCCCTAAGGGGTCCTCATCCAGTTATAGTCAATCCACCATTGTTGTATCTACAGGGTCACACGAATCCATCCCAAATTTCTTTAAAATTTCCAGGGCATATTTAGATTGATTAATACAAATGCCTCAGGGACTTTGCGAAACTTGTAATCCTAAGAAAAAAGACATTTGTCCCATCATCAACATTTGGAATTTTGAACTCATCTCATTGGAAAATGTGTCACATGCTTTAGGGTCGGTCGAGGCAAATATGATATCATCTACATATATTTAAACAAGAAGAATATGTTTGCCTGTTTTCCGAGTGAATAATGTCAGATCAACTGCACCCTTGGAAAACTTGTTGTCCAGAAGAAACCTTGACAAGGTGTCATACCACGCCCTTGGAGCCTGCTTTAAACCATACAGAGCCTTCTTCAGACGATAAACATGTGTCGGATGATCTGGATCAACAAAACCCTCTGGTTGACTAAGGTAGACTTCTTCCTTCAATTCGTCATTCAGAAATGTTGTCTTGACATCCATCTGGTAGATGGTCATGTTCTTACTGGTGGTATTGGCGATGAAGATTCTTATAGCCTCGATGCGTGCAACCGGTGCAAATGATTCCTCAAAATCAATACCCTCCTCTTGGAAATATCCTTTGGCCACCAACCTAGCCTTGTTTTTTAGAACATCACCGTACTCATCAAGCTTGACTTTGTAAATCCACTTGAGAGCTATAATCATGACACAGTCTGGTCGTGGTACTAATTCCCATACTTGAAGTCGATCAAATTTGTGAATCTCGTCTTGCATGGCTTAAAACCAGCAATCTTCAGTCACTGCAGATTTGAAGTTCTTTGGTTCGACTTTTGACAGTACAGAGTTGTACAAGCACCACAAGGCATCGGTTGCAAGTTGTTTTCTGGTGGATACCGGTCGAGAAGGATTGCCAATGACATTGTAAAGCGGGTGATCCTTGCTCTATTTCCCGAGATGATGATGTGGTTGAGTAACATGAGTGGATTCAGCTGAACTAGCATCCCCGGATGATGATGCCTCAGAACTAGGTTCCAGAGCAAACACGTTTACGAAGGGATCGTTGTCAGCATGATCAAAAGGATTGTCTTCAATGATAGTAGATCCAACTGTAACACCTTGATGTGAGATAGGAGGTTGTAATTCTGAAAATGATAGTGAATGACTTGGAGAAGGTGTATCTTAATTAATGGTAGTAGAAGAAGGTGTACCGGCTGAAATGACAGGAACTTGAACTGTTGTAGCAGAAGAAACTAGTCTTTCAACACGAGGAGGTTCTAGGTATTCATCGAACATCGGTTGGAATAATATCTCCAGCTCTTTATTTGTGGGGGGGGTACATAAGGTGCTACAGGGACTGGATTGGGTATGAGCCCTGAACTAATCTGTCCAGGCGTAAAAAACGTAGGTGCGGGTCCTGTACCAAGTTGGACAGGAGCCATTGGCTCAGACAGCTCATCGAATTGAATGTGAATAGTTTCCATGATTCGTCGAGTTCTTTTGTTGTAGATTCTATAACCCTTCCTGCTTGGTGCATAACCAACGAAAATTCCAATATCAGCTGTTGGCTGTAATTTTCCAAGATCCTCGCTATCATTTGTAGGATAACAAAGAGCACCAAAGACTCAGAGAAAGGTAAGACCAGGCTTCTTATCATGCACCAGCTCGTATGGGGTTTTGTTATGACGAGTGTAAATGAGGGATCGATTTTGGGTGTCACAAGCAGTAGCAACAACTTCTGCCCATAGAAACATCGAAGCCTTAGAAAATATCAGCATTGTCCTAGCAGCCTCCACAAGAGTACGATTCTGTCTTTCAACAACGTCGTTCTGCTGTGGAGTCCTCGGAACTGATTTTTGGTGAAAAATGCCGACACTTTCATAATATTCAGTCATAACTTGATTAACAAATTCTGTGCCATTATCGGTACGGATGTATCTGACAATTTTGTTGAGACCAACTTGTATTTGCTTCAGAAATTTGATTACGAACTCTGGGGTTTTATCTTTCGATCTCAAAAACTTGACCCAAGTAAACCTAGAATAGTCATCAACGATGACTAAGATGTATTTCTTCCCATTAATTGTTTGCACTAGCATTGGCCCACATAAATCCATATGAAGGGTATTAAGAACTTCCAAGTTGGTGTTTTTAGTTTTGGGTGTGTGTGTATGCTTTTTGCTCTTTCCTAGTTAACATGCGGAGAAAAGATGATCTTTCTCAAACTTTAATCTAGGTAAGCCTCTTACTAAGTCCTTTCTTGCAAGGTCATTGATTGTACCGAAGTTCAAGTGGTTTAAACGACGATGCCATAACCATGATTTGTTCTTAGAGGCTTTGGACAACAAGCAGATTGGGGAGGACTTCACACCAAAGTGTCATTCCCGAGATCTAACTGTCCCTATGACACTTTTTTCATGAAATTCCTAAGCCGTGAGCGATCCCCCGTCATATGTTTTAAGCAGCCTGAGTCCAAATACCAAAGGATGATCTGTACGACCTGCATTTGAAAATAAACAAAGATGGAGAGTTTAAAGAGATGGATCCCTAATTTTTGTTAGGTTGCTATTGGTTAGCAGAAGCAATAGTAGAATGCAGCGAGGCATCATTTGCTTCATTCTCAGTTGGAGTAGAAATGCCAGTGGGATTTGCCTTGTACTGTTTGGTTCTACGTTGGTATCTAGTTAATGGTTTATGAGATGTGTGACTTAGTTTCCCAGTTATCACAATTTTACTAGTACTAACATTTTTTAGTTTGCTGTATCGGCACTACTTTGGATTTAGTGAACCTAGTTAAAGGGCATTGTTCTCCTAAAGTGAATTTCCTTTTTGTTGGCTTCCATTGATAACCTACATTAGTAAGCAGTTTTCCTGTTGCTTTCTAAATTTGCTTAACTTGCTTAGTTTCCAACCTTCTTAACATTGTCTCACAACAGTTTGAACAGAGGGGATGCATTCCTCAGAATTCAAATAATTAACCACCACACATATCATGATTTGCCAAAATAAAGGCATTTGTTAGATGTTATGCAAACAGAACTAGATTACGAATTAATTACCAGCGCTCTTAAGAGCTAATACTAGAATTAACACAGATTTGATTTCTTCTGACTTTAGATTTAATTCATCTAAGGTGTTCTTCTACTTCTTCTTGTTGTCACTTAAGCCGGCGAGAATCTTATTTTCCTTGGTATTGCTCCTAGGTTTTGATCTGCGAGAGCGTCAGTGCAAGTGTTTTTATTCCCTGAGAAGGAATCACATGGACATAAGTCTTCTGTATGTTCAGTTGCTCTACATGTTGTTAAAGAGTGTATTATTTGAGCGTTTCCTCATTGCTCCTTAAAAGTAACCTGCTTGTCCTATTTAAAGGGTAGTAAGCATGTTTGTTATCCTTTTTATTGAATTCTTTTAGACAAGTGCCAAGCGTATATGCTAACAGTTCCTGAGATTGTTTAGTATAAAGGCAAGCAGAGGCAAGTGATCTATCTAAAAGTCTTTTAACCCTAGCTTCCTTGACAATCTCGCGAAGGGTTTCTACACTTTCCTTAAGATGATTGAGATAAACTAGATTAACTTCCCTATTGTTCCTACAGTGAGAGGGGAGTGGTTCAACATCTATAGCATACATACCAGGTGCAAGAACTTTTGGTTTTACAGAATCCATAATGACACGTTTCATTTTATCCTTTATTTAGACCTTTAGATTCTCATTTTCTTTTAACAAGGCAGTTGTCTGATCTATATGTTTAGCACACATGATCTTAATAGAATCATACAATTCCTTGTAATGTTGCTTAATTTTTGAATTCTCAGCCCTAAAGAGCTCATTTTGCTCCTAGAGTATGGTGATTTTTTCAGTTAATTGAGTGATCTAAAAATCTATAAATCCCTAAATCATGAACAACTGCTTTCACTAATACGGGTCTCTTTTAATTGAGAGATTTTTCATTCCTCAATTTTGTTAGATGGCATTGTCCTTTCCTTGAATGGAAGCTTTCATTTTTTCGATTACAAAGACCGAGTCAAAATCAGGAGCATCTCTGGCGGGTAGAGATGTGTTGTTTCCAAAACTTTTTTAAGGTGTTGGTACTTTAACTGTAAATTTAAGTGATTGACCTTCAGGTTGGAAAAATGTTTTACTAGTTCATTATGATCATCCTTTTTAAGCTTATCATTTAATTTAGAAAGCTCTGCTTCAAGTTCCTAACAACGAGCTTGAACAACTGTGTGGGCATCATAAATTTCAGTGAATCTAGATACAATAAGCTTAAAATTCATTGCAATATAAAACACTTCTTTAGACAAGCAATCAGCAATGAAGTTGTCATTTACAATGAGAAGATTTTTCCGCTCAAATCCACATACTTTCCTAATGTCACAACATTTTAGGACAACCTCAGTTACCAACTCTATCAAAAATTACCTTCTCATTTCTATGTTTCATTAGTATAGAGCCTTTTGAATACCTCAAAATAATGCTCTTTTAAGAAGTGTTTTGAAAAATGGAATGACTTCCGGTGAGAAGCATCCCTTGGTTGTCCCCATAAACCCTTTCCCCTTTTATGAGGCCCAGTTGGTGTAATCTCTTTTATAAGTTTATTTTTAAATTCCGAAAAAATTGTATAACTCAAAAATGTTAATTTTCACTTGACTATGACATGTTGGCAACAGCCTGGGACAAGCTTGCAGTGAGATTGAGGAGGTGGACAATCGCAAACATTTGATTGGTCTTGAAGATGGGGTCTGCTCTTTGAGAGCTTTTGCTTTCATCTTGAGGACATCCTTTGACCAAAATATCTTGCTGGGGGTCAGTTTTGTCTGTGGTGTAAAAGTTGCCAAAGTAAAAAAAAAAAAAAAAAAAAAAAAAAAAAAAAAAATAAAAAAAAGGAAAAAAAGATAGTTCTCTTCAAGTAATTCTGGGGGTCAATATAATGTTTTGTTTAGTCCACAAAGGGGTTTTCATTTTGTCATTCATTTTCTTCCTAGTGATTTTAGCTATCTCTAAGGTATCCTCTAAGTTGTGCACTATGGCTGGGACATGATTGGTTTTGATAATTTCATGACCATTATATAGAGCAGACTGAACTTGCTTTGCACGGGTGAGACATAATGGGTTCTTGTAGCCAATAGCTACCTTTCTCTGTTCATCATAATAAGGTTTTGGTTTACATAACATGTGAACTGTTTGAAGAGACTGGTCTTGTTTGAATAATTTATCTTTAACCTTCTCTTTTAAGGCTTTCATGTCCAAAAATTCTTCAAGGTATTTTTTTCTTTCTGTTTAAAATCCTTTTTCAAAGATGTAACTTCTTCTACCATTGACTTGTTATGGTTGATGGTAGAGTTAAGTTGCCTTTTTACAGAATGAAGTTCCTTTTTCAAATTTTCTTCTTTAATATTACGGTCAGTGATAACTATTCTTATTTGTTCATAACAATCTTTTGTTCTCTTTTCATTTAATTCAAAATTGGCCCGTATTCATACAGTTCAACATGTACCTTATACGTCCACAAGTTTAGTGGTCAATGATGCGTCAACTATTTGGTTCTGTGCTTTCATAGAAGCACATTGGTCAGTCTGTTCATGCATTTCATTTAATACCATCGTGTATGCATCATTTGATACAGAAGATACATTATTTTGTACAACTGACTCTGCGTTGTCCTTCACATACTGATCATACGGAATCATATTACTGCTATACGTATATTCAGCATCTGAGTCAACAACGCGGTTTGGTTTGTTGGGAATTAACGGCTTCTACAAAGTTTATACAGCTGGTTTAACTTAGTATTGCCAAGTCAAAAAGTTTGTACTAGCTGAGATTATAGCTAAACCATACTAACTGGTTAGTATGCAAGTAAAATTTAGTACAAGCTAGTACTAAACGTAATATACTGTTGATGAGAACTTAACATATACTGCAGAAGAGTAGTAACGAGAAAGAGTTAAACACGTTTGGTGATATGTATAGACTTATTTTGTGTATATCTTATATAGTTAGAAGATATGTTAATATCTTATAGAATTTTAGAAGATTTGTAGTTATCTTGTAAAGGACTTCTTGGTGTATAAAAGGAGATCCTAGGTTAAGATTTTAGATGTATCAAAAACGAGTAAAAGTCATAGCTTCAAGGTTGTTTTGTAACCCCCATCACAATAAGAGTGCTTGTTATATAATGAAGCTGGAAAGTTTAGTAAACTGTCTTGTTATTCATATTGTTTATTACTGTTCCATTGAGTATACTTCTTGGTGGTATAAACTAGATTCCCAGCATAGTTTATATCATACACTCAAAGTATTCATCTTAGTAACTTTTTTTTTTTTTTTGGGAAATTAATCCAAGCATACTAAACCTACATCCAAGCTAAGGAGTTAAAGATCTATTAATTAGGATCAACAGTGTATTATAGCTTGTTGTGGAAGCTTTGAATAAGACAGAAACCAACAAACCATAATAGATCTGAATCTCAATGATAATGGAGGCAAGAACTACTTCTACAACTCTGACTGCAAGACTCCCTATCCTCAACCCAGGGGATTATGATCTCTGGTTAATGAGGATAGAACAATACTTTCTCATGACTGATTACTCCCTCTGGGAAGTAATTAAAAATGGTAACAAAGTGCTGAAGAGAACTGTTGGAGAAACTGAGCAGGAATATGAACCAACTACTACAGAAGAAAAGCAGGACAGGAGGAATGAGATAAAAGCTAGAGGAACTCTGTTGATGTCACTCCTAAATAAGGATCAACTAAAGTTTCATTCATACAAAGATGCAAAACTACTCATGGAAGCCATAGAGAAGAGGTATGGACGAAACAAGGAATCCAAGAAAGTTTAGAGAACTCTACTTAAGCAACAATATGCGAACTTTTTAGAATCAAGCTAAAAAACAATGGATCAAACTTTTGACAGGTTGCAAAAACTTATTAGTTAGTTGGAGATCCAAGGTGAAGTTATTACACAAGAGGACATAAACTTAAAACTGTTGAGAAGTCTTCCATCTGAATGGAAGACTCATGCTTTGATCAAGACGAACAAAGAGGAAATTAAGACCATCATTTTGGATGACTTGTACAACAACTTGAATATATATAAACCTGAACTTGCAGGATCATCAAGTACAAGCCAAAATTCACAAAATGTTGCTTTTGTGTCCTCCAACAGCACCAATAGCAACTACAACAGCAGCACAAATGAAGCAGATAACACTGCTTATGGAGTTAGTGCTGCTCATACTCAATGTAATTCTACATCTGGAGATAACCTTAGTGATGCCATGATCTGTGCTTTCCTAGCTAGTCAGCCCAACTCTCCTCAACTTGCAAGAGAGGATCTAGAACAAATTGATCCTGATGACTTAGAAGAAATTGATTTACAATGGGAAATGGCCATGCTGACAATTAGTAGCAAGAGATTCACCTAGAGGAACAGGCAGGAGTGTGGATGAAATGTCCCAAAGAGTTGGATTTGACAGATCAAAACTAGAGTGCTACAATTTTCATAAAAATGGTCACTTTGTAAGAGAATGTAGAGCTTCTAGAAATCAGAAAAATAGAGGAAGAGAGAATAATAGAAGAACTGTGACAGCGGAAACTCCCACTGAAAATGCCTTGGTTGCTCAAGATGGAATTGGTGGGTATGACTGGAGCTACCAAGATAAGGAAGAGCATCCTACAAACTTTGCATTGATGGCACATACATCTTCAGGAAGTTCTTCCAGTTCAGATTCTGAGGTAGATTCTTGTTCTAAATCATGTGTAAAAGCTTATGCTAACTACTCAAATAGACAATATGATAAGATTTATTCAGATTAACAAAAGGGCTTAATTTTAATTTAGTTTCTTTAAAGCAGGTTTAGAATCAGAAGAACTAGACTAACTCACTATAAGAAAAATGAGGCTGTGTTTGAAGAAAGCATTAATGTTTTAAAACTTGAAGTCAAACTAAGAGACACTGCTTTAGATGAAAACAAAAAGAAATTAGAAAAAGTAGAAAAAGAGAGAGATGAGTTAAAATTAACATTAAGAAGTTCAAAATTCATCTAAATCTTTGAATAAGTTGCTGGAAAGTCAAGTTATTGACAATTTTAAAAACTGAACTAGGATATAATGCAGCTTCTTCTACTGCAGCTTCTCCTGTAGTAGAAAGCTTTGTGAATTCATCTAAGATGTTTAAAAATCAGGAGTATAATAAGTCCAAATCCGATAAGGGATATCATGCAGTTTCCCCACCTTATACAGGGAACTTCATTCCCTTCAAACCTGATCTAACATTTATGGATGAAATAGTTTAAAGTGAGAATATGGATGTTATTACTATTGTTATACCTAGTAATGGTAAGAAAGTTGAGTCAAATCATAAGTCTGCTGGTGTAAAAAGTAATGATGATGCAGTAGAAACCTAAAAACTGTTAGGAAGAATAGCGTTAGACCTCCAGTCATTGAGGATTGGAATTCTGTTGATGAAAGTGAGGTAGGAATTATACCTAAGGATAAAACTGTTAGTTCTAGCATTGAAAAGATAAAATTTGTTAAGTCTGCTAGGGAAACAATAGAGAAGGTAGAAATATCTAAACAAAATAAACACTATCCTAGAGGGAACCAAAGATATCAGGAACATCTTAAGTCCCAAAGACTAGAAAGTGACTTTAAAATGATTAATAAAGCTTGTTTTGTTTTGTGAGCTTTTGATCATCTCCATTATGTGTGTGCTAAAAAGTTATAATACCAGTGTAGTGACACAACTCACGTAGGGTAAATCACAAGAACTTTGCAAAAAAATGCCTCACCCTCTCCCTAATAGAAGATTTGTTCCACAAGAAGTATTATCCCATGTCTGGAAAAATTAATATACTGGAGAAAGTGTTAATACTGACTACCTGCTGTTAGACCAGATTAAACTGCTTGGCTTCAAACTAACTGTGAATCATCCTAGACCAATATCAAATGCTTTCAAAAAGGGATATTCACAAGTTCCCACAAGCCATTTAACAAGTATTCAATAAACAAAGAACAATAGTTTTCAATAAAAAAGGTAGAATACAATCAGGGTAAAAGATACAACAGCGTAGGTAGAGTCAGTAGTAAACATGAAAACAATGGAAAACGGGGTTAATGCTGTTAAGGCCTCAGCATGCTGGGTTTAGAAAGCCAAAAAGTAGTGCATCAACTACATTCAAGAAATATTCTTACATTGATGCACGAGGCAGATCCAAGTCTATAATGGCTTGGATCCCCAAAAGAGTCTAATTCTCTTATTTTATGTGCAGGGCAACCCACAGCAGAAGGAGTATAAGGAAAAAGCAGTTATTGACAGTGGTTGTTCCAGGCACATGACAGGAAACAAGTGTTATCTTGATGAATATGAAGACTATGATGGTGGATTTGTTTCCTTTGGTGATGGTAAAGGCAGAATTTCTGGAAAAGGTAAAATCAAAACAGGATCACTGGATTTTGATGATGTGTACTTTTGTAAGGAGCTTAAGTATAACCTGTTCAGTGTGTCACAAATCTGTGACAAAAAGAACAATGTTCTTTTTACTGACACTGAGTGTCTTGTCTTATCTTCTGACTTTAAGCTACTTGATAAAAGTCAAGTATTGCTGAGAGTTCCAAGAAAGGACAACATTTACAGTGTTGACCTAAAGAGTGTTGTTCCCACTGGAGGTTTAACTTGTCTCATTGCTAAGGCCATAATTGATGGATCCAATACATGGCACAGAAGGCTTGGGCACATTAACTTTAAAACAATGAATAAACTTGTGAAGGGAAACCTTGTAAAAGGTTTACCTTCAAAGATTTTTGAAAATGATCATTCTTGTGTTGCCTGTCAGAAAGGAAAGCAACACAAAGCCTCCTATAAGACCAAGCTTGTGAACTCAATCAGCAAACCCTTACATATGCTTCATATGGACTTATTTGGTCCTACAAATATTAAGAGCTTAATGAAAAAGTCTTATTGCCTAGTTGTCACTGATGACTTTAGTAGATTTTCTTGGGTATTCTTTTTGGCCACTAAGAATGAGACTAGTGAGAACTTAAATACCTTCATAACAGAAATAGAAAATCTACTAGATCATAAAGTAAAAGTTATCAGGTGTGACAATGGAACTGAGTTCAAGAATAGTATAATGAATCGGTTTTGTGAAATGAAGGGGGTTAAGAGGGAATTCAGTATTGCTAGGACTCCTCAGCAGAATGGTGTAGCTGAGAGGAAGAACAGAACACTGATAGAGGCTGCAAGAACTATGTTAGTAGACTCTAAGTTGCCAACCACCTTTTGGCTGAAGCAGTTTATACTGCTTGCTATGTGCTAAATAGGGTCTTAGTCATTAAGCCTCATAACAAGACACCTTATGAACTTATTCATGGAAGACCTCCACTGATAGACTTCATGAAACCTTTTGGGTGTCCCATTACTATCTTAAATACCAGGGAAAATCTAGGCAAGTTTGATGGAAAAGCTGACGAGGGATATTTTGTTGGGTATTCTGTGGTTAGTAAAGCTATAAGAGTATTTAACAATAGGACCATGATAGTTAAAGAGACCTTAAACATTAGATTTCTTGAAAATAAACCTAATGTGAAAGGAAATGGACCAGACTGGCTTTTTGATGTTGATTCTTTGACAATATCTATGAACTATGTGCCAGTTGTTGCAGGAAATCAAACTGATGGTATTGCAGGAACCAAAGATAACATTGTTACAGGTCATGCTCAAAAGGAAAAAGAACCTGAACAAGAGTACATCCTAATAACTTTATGCACAACTGATCCATTAATCTCTCAAGGTCCTAAGGATAGTGAAGGGGATACTGGAATGAAGCTTTACGATTGAGTTTTACGAGCTTTTAAGTGATTTCGACACGAAAAGAAGACCCGACACCCACTTAGGATGCCATGGCCGGTCATAAGAAGCCTTGGGGACAAGAAGGCTTAAATTTAGCAAGTATGTCCCAAGGTGGTACATTATATACCATTTACTAGAAACCTTGCCCGCATTTCCATTCATTTAAAAAAATAAACACACACTTGTGTGTGTGTGTCTTGGTCGTCCGCCCCTATACCACCATAAACCACCATATTTTCCAACTTGATCAAGAACACATGAGACATAAAATATTTGGGGTTGATTTAGTGTTTGGTTATCATTTAAACAACGTTTTGGGTTGTCCGTTCGTGTCAAAATCCACAAATTTGAAGATTTTCTTGTAAGTTTTCAAATTTAAATTTCGTTTGTCCTTTTGGGTTTATTTTGATGCATAGATGTTAGTTGTACAAGTTGATCGTTATGAAAATCGATTTTTGAAAGCGAAATGAATAAAAAGGTGTTATTGGTTGCTTGTATAGCTTATTCGGGCTCAATTTTAAGCTATTTCTTGGCTTATTTAGGATTAAAGGCCACGTGTAAATTCCCAAAGTCACTAAGAAAGTGATTTTGATTATTTTTGTGTTATGGCATATGTTGTGGACTATTTTTGAGGCTTATGGGGTGTAACCAAAAGCGATACGTAGCTTTATAGCTTATTTTCAAGCTTAATATACGTATTTTACAGTTTATGGACTCACGGCCCAATAAGTCTATTTGAGCCGCGGCTTAATGGGAGGGTTTATTCTGGTCCAGATTATTTTGACATATAAGTATATACTTATATATGTAAATGGGCCTTTGTTTTGGGCTTGGATTATAATTTGGACTTATAAATGTCCTAATGGACCCTTGTTGGGCCTTAAGGCCCAATAAGCGATATTTAGTAGTTATGAGAGTTTTGACGGACTTTTGAAAGTGGAAATATATTTACGAAGTGATATGGAATGATATTTTGAGAAAAAGTGTTGGTAAGCGTTAAAGATTGAGATTTTTAGAATTTTATCAAAAAGTGTCGAATTTGTGAAAATTGATGAAAATAAGGTTTGAAACCTTGGAAAACGTTGAATAAACGTACGGGTCATGTCGAAATTTTATAAAAAGTTTATACTTAGAAACTTTCTTAAAAACATGATTTTTGATATTAATATTAAAAAATCAAGCTTAACTTTGTAAATCCACTTGAGAGCTATAATCATGACACAGTCTGGTCGTGGTACTAATTCCCATACTTGAAGTCGACCAAATTCGTGAATCTCGTCTTGCATAGCTTGAAACTAGCAATCTTCAGTCACTACAGATTTGACGTTCTTTGGTTTGACTTTTGACAATACAGAGTTGTACAAGCACCACAAGGCATCAGTTGCAAGTTGGTTTCTAGTGGATACCGGTCAAGAAGGATTGCCAATGACATTGTCAAGCGGGTGATCCTTGCTCTATTTTCTGAGACGATGATGTGGTTGAGTAACATGAGTGGATTCAACTGAACTAGCATCCCTAGATGATGATGCCTCAGAACTAGGTTCCGGAGCAAACACATTTACGAAGGGATCGTTGTAAGCATGAGCAAAAGGATTATATTCGATGATAGTATATCCAGCCGCAACACCTTGATGTGAGATAGGAGGTTGTAATTCTGAAGATGACGGTGAATGACTTGGAGAAGGTGCATCTTAATCAATGCTAGTAGAAGAAGGTGTACCGGCTGAAATGACAGGAACCTAAACTGCTGTAGCAGAAGAAACCGATCTTTTAACAAGAGGAGGTTCTAGGTATTCATCGAATATCGGTTGGAATAAGATCTCCAGCTCTTTATTTGTTGGGGGAACATAAGGTGCTGCAGGGATCGGATTGGGTACGAGCCCTGAGCTAATTTGTCTAGGCATTAGAAAAGAAGGTGCGGGTCCTGTACCGAGTTGCATAGGAGCCATTGGCTCAGACAGCTCATCAAATTAAACGTAAATAGTTTCCATGATTCATCGGGTTCTTTTGTTATAGATTCTATAACCGTTCCTGCTTGGTGCATAACCAACAAAAATTCCAATATCAGCTGTTGGTTACAATTTTCCAAGATCCTCGCTGTCATTTGTAGGATAACAAAGAGCACCAAAGACTCGGAGAAAGGTAAGATCAGGCATCTTATCATGCACCAGCTCGTATGGGGTTTTGTTATGATGAGTGTGAATGATGGTTCAATTTTTGGTGTAACAAGCAGTAGCAACAACTTCTGCCCTTAGAAACATCGTAGCCTTAGAAAATATCAGCATTGTCCTAGCAGCCTCTACAAGAGTACGGTTTTGTCTTTCGACAATGTCGTTTTGCTGTGGAGACCTCGGAATTGATTTTTGGTAAAAAAATGCCAACACTTTCATAATATTCAGTCAGAACTTGATTAACAAATTCTGTGCCATTATCGGTACGGATGTATCTGACAATTTTGTTGAGACCGACTTGTATTTGCTTCAAAAATTTGATGACGAACTCTGGGGTTTCATCTTTCGATCTAAAAAACTTGACCCAAGTAAACCTAGAATAGTCATCAATGATGACTAAGATGTATTTCTTCCCATTAATTATTTGCACTCGCATTGGTCCACATAAATCCATATGAAGGGTATTAAGAACTTCCAAGTTGGTGTTTTTAGTTTTGGGTGTGTGTGTATGCTTTTTGCTCTTTCCTAGTTGACATGCGGAGCAAATGTGATCTTTCTCAAACTTCAATCTAGGTAAGCCTCTTACTAAGTCCTTTCTTGCAAGGTCATTGATTGTACCGAAGTTCAAGTGGTTTAAACGACGATGCCATGACCATGATTTGTTCTTGGAGGCTTTGGACAACAATCAGATTGGGAAGGACTTCATCATGTCTTCAACCGAGATAGTGTACAAATTAGAGCCACGAGAAACTTTAATTAATTCAACTCTATCTGTATCTCGAACATAACATGAATGCTTCCTGAATGCAACTTCAAGATCAGAATCATAAAATTGTCCGACAGAAAAAAGATTGTGTCCGAGTCCTTCCACATAGTATACCCTGGAGATCACACTGTCACCAATCACGTAATCTCCATAACCCATGATAGCACCAAAGTGATCATTCCCAAATCTAACTGTCCCGATGAACTTTTTCACGAATTTCTTGAGCCATGAGCGATCCCCCATCATATGTTTTGAGCAGCCTGAGTCCAAATACCAAAGGACAATCTATATGACCTGCATTTGAAAACAGACAAAGAAGGAGAGTTTGGAAAGTTGGATCCCTAATTTTTGTTGGGGTCCTGTTGGTTAGCATAAGCAACATCAGTTTGCATAGACGTATCGATTGCCTGATTCACAGTTAGAGTGGGAATGCTAGTGGGAATCGCCTTGTACTGTTTGTTTCTACATTGGTAACTAGTTAATGGTTTCTGAGGGGTGCTACTTAATTTCTCAGTTATTACAGTTTTACTAGTACTAACGTTTTTAGTTTGTTGTACATGCAGAACATTGGGTTTAGTGAGCCTAGTTAAAGGGCACTGTTCTCCTTAAGTTAATATTCTTCCTGTGGGCTTCCATTGATAACCAACATTGGTAAGCACTTTTCCTGTTGCTTTCTACACTTTCTTAACTTGCTTAGGTTTCCAAACTTTCTTAACTTTGCGCACAACAGTTTGAACAAAGGGGGGGTGCATTCACAAAGTGTAAATAATTAACCACACACATATCATGATTTGCAGAATTTAAGCATTTGTTACATGTCTTGCAAACAGAGTAAGAATTTGAATTAATTACAATACGCTTAGAGCTAATACTCCCTCCGTCCCAAAATTATTGTCTTCCGATAAAAAACACACGGTTTAAGAAAAGTGCATTTATTACTGCTTTCTCTTTCTTACTTTTTGACAAAATGACAGTTTTACCCTTAGATAATTAATTAAAGTCTTCTTTAAAGTTTGTAATAATAATTTCAAACAAGGGTAATATAGTAAACTTGATCAAAATTCCCTATCTATTTTTAGTAGTGGACAATTAAATTGAGACATCTAAAAAAAACGTAAACAATAAAAATGGGACGAAGGGAGTAGTATCATTGAGTTTATAGAGTAAATGTAGAACCAAAAGAGTTTAGTGTCTATTGCTTCACCGCAATATAATGAAAAGTGTTCAGAAATTAATAATGTTCAATAAGTAGTATGGACAGTGAGATCGTTGATTTTTCAAAATGTATGGGTCTACTATAACAAATACAGTACCACATAGATAACATTTACTGTTGCGCTAAGCTCATGACACGAAACCTTAATTATAAATACTTTGACTATATAAAGTTAGTGCCACCGGATAGGTGCATTGCCTAGCACCTAGTTTCTCAAATGTAATGCGTCCGTGTACATGAGTGCGTTGTATCAACCCGGACAGGTAGTTCATTCCCAATAATCTATTCACAGCATTCGCGCTCCTTCACCGGTCCTCCGGTCAAGAAATTAACGGTTCATGATAGGGGGACTTCATGGCAATAGAGTAACTTAGGCAAACCACGTAAAAAGGGAAATTCTCACATAAAGTACTTGTGTCCAAAGTAAAAGTAACCATTGTATTCGTAAATAGCTTTGAGTACTTAAATCCATAAGTAGAAAAGAGTGTGATATAAATCAAGTAGTTGAGTTCGAAATGAGTATGTAAACAATTTCGTAAACATGTATGCAAATGAGTATGTAACAAAGTATGAAACCAAGTTTGTAATAAATTGCAAAATAAGTAATGTAAAACCAAGTGTGTAGAATAGTAAGTAAAAAGATAGTTGAAAACAAATTGTAAAACAAGATTGTAATGAGCATGTATTCCTCCCCCCATATTTGTAGAGTAATTAAAAACAAGCGAAAATAGGGGCAATAAAACTCACACGATGTTGAAGAAAACGATTGGCGGGATTGTACACATTGAGTACAAGACGACAACGGAAACTGACAACGGCTTTCGACCAAGAGTGGTTGCGGGTTATCTTAACCTGCTAAGTCCCCACAAGCCTAGGATATGTATATGGGTTTCCCCGATGATTGAGTAACATCAGACATGACACAACTTGATAAAAGATTTATATTTAAATGGTAATAGTTGGTGGTATGTTAAATAAAATAAATCGAAAAACAAACGCAAAGTATGTAACATATTCCGTAATATTGGGACAATATGAAAGAAAACAATATATAAATCAAATGGTGAATTATATAATAAAGATAAAACCAAAAGAATAAGTCGCAGTATATAAATTACATTAGCAAGTATTATATATGAAACGTAGAAAATAATTGTAACAATATAAATACGACACATGTTTGAAAATCACTATGTAAATTAATAAAAGAGTTTTTGCACAAAAGTAATACACACGTTTAGAAGTTACGAATTAGATAAATAGCGTTTATCATCAAAGTTTCTACAAAAGTTATTATTATTTTGTCTATTAGCGGGTATTATAAAATAATATTTTATAATTTAATATTTCGTTACGCGTTTTAAGTAAACTAGTTGTCTCGTTCGTAAAAGTATAGTTTTCATTTACTTGTCAGGTTATAGTGTAATTATAATTTAATACTCTTAAAAAAAACTATATAACTTAATCCTTTTTATTGGGTTTTCATGATAATAAAAGTTTTACACAAAAAAAAATACTAAGTATAGAGATTTATAGAGATTTCGGCATGACTATTCGTATATACGACTTTCCCATTTTTTATAAAATTCATCCATGTTGCAAATATTCGCGTTGTTTCCATTTATTTTCTAGACGAGACCAAAATAAACACAAGATAAAATAAACCAAAACACACCCCTAATTGGGGCTGTTAATAACCCATTTTCACTTCGTCTTCTCAACTAAACGCTAATAAATCTCACTAATTACTAAATTTTCACCAAACTTTTAAAACACAATTATGATTTTTTTTTTTTTTTTTTTATGTTTTATCCCTAAAAAAAGAGTTTAAAAGGACAATAAACATAGTGCTTAGAAAGATGACGTTAAGGACAAAACTAGAAAGAAAAAAAAAGCGAACGGTGTAACAACTTGACATGAACTAAACTACATAACTGAAACTAAATTTTTAAAGCAATTTAAATAACCAACTTTTATATAAAAGAAATTTAAATAGCAAAACAAGAAACTACCAAAACAAAATTACAGAGAAATGATTTATAAAAAAGATAGAAATATGGCTGCTGTGCCGTGGTAAGGAGTTGCCGTGGTTGAGGAAGTCGCGGAGATGTGGTGGAGATGGTTGGAGGCGCAGTGGGGCGAGTGAGTGTGGGGATCGATAGATCGGGGTGATGGGAGTAAATTTATGGTATTCGTCGGAAAAGCCCGCCGAAAAAAGTTTTCCAGGCGTCGGACGAGTGGGTGGCCGGCGGCGGGGACTCCGCTCGGAGAAGATGAGTGGGAGAGAGAAATGTTGAGTGTGTGTGTAAATACGAAGGAAATGAAAATAAATGTGTAATTTATATATATAATATATAATATATATAATAATAATTAAATATATATATATATATATATATATATATATATAATATATTAAATATAATATATAAATATATATAATAATAAAATAAATAAATAAACTATAAAGGAAAGTGACATGTTATTAATAGATGGGGGGTAAAAAGTGTAACATTTTTAATATACTTTTTGATAGAAGCGGTTCGGGACTCGTTTGAACGACTTAACGGACGATTCAAATCTCGAAACTTGCGCCATTGTTTTTCGAATCATTTTTCTGATAAAAATGAGTATTCACTTGATAGTATTTCATAAATATTTTATAATATTTAATAAAATATCTGTTATTCATTTTGTGGACCGGTTTTGCCTCGTCCGAAATAAAAATGGATTTAAGCTCGAGTACTCGCAGTATCCACAACGCTTTAATTAAAAATGAAAACTAATTTATTTAATATTTTTTTAAATAAATACTGATAATTAAAAACAAATTAAATATTTTGTGTGTCCGCGTTATGTATGTTGGTCCCTTATAATCTTTGCGTGTTGTTTTAGTAGAGAGCCCTTTTCGGCTCGTTTCCAGGTCTCGGGCAAAACTGAAAAGTTGTCAGGAATTTCGTTTTACATCAAATTGCTTTAGAGTCCGAATAATGAAAACGTGCTTTAGATGGTCGTTCTTATAAGTCAAGCCAGACCCTAAAAGTCAACGATTGAAATCGTCATTCAAAAATTCGAAAATTCTCAGATGTTACAGTACCTACCCCTTAAAGAAATCTCGTCCTGAGATTTAATTTATGTTAATTGTTTGTGTGATTAGGAAATGATCGAAGATTTGATAAACTAGTTTTAAACAAAACGCTGATAACTTTATTCAGCAAAATTTGGTGCTTCGACACTTCCTCATATACTAAATTTTTGGCTAAACTGACATGATATCAAATCCATTGGAAAAGGTATAATCAAAATATATCATTACAGAGATCTTATATGGCTGGTATAAACCCCGCGTATAGGGAAAGTCACTCATTATAGGAATACTCAAGAAAGAAGGTGTCGTCGCGTGAGTATGTTTGTATAAGTTTCAAAAATTTCCGAGGACGGAGTCTCGCACCTTACTAATCTGTAATGGCTCCGATGATTCCATCAACGTTGGCTTATGTATGTAAGTACCCAACTTACTTGGCAGTACTAGGGTGTATCGCGACCTAGGTTTTCCTACTAGTGGCCCGAAATGAAATAGTCCAACTATCTGTTTCGTCGATAGTGTTTATCTGGTTTAAGGGAGTTGCATTACCTATTGGATAAAGTTTGTATCATTCGGACCGCTCACATCGCTCCAGGACCCAATAGCATGCGACCATCAACGTCAATACTAATAACAAATATATGGGAATATTGCACTCATCTGTTAGTCTCACAGAAACATTCGTGATTGCAAAGGACTTGCAATGGCAAAAGTAATAACCTTAAACATGTGATAAGGTAAAGTTCCAAGTGGAGGCCTTAAGATTCTGGCTGAGTGGCAAGACACGATTGTGTCTCTAGACCTTTATAACGGATTCCGGTGATTATCGAGTTCAGGTTCTTACTCGTGTCATATCGGATACCATTAAGCCCACTCATTTATAATTTCTTATTTACATAAAGAAGCGTCCAAATTTATGTAAGTAAACAAATGATAACTTATGGTTTCTGGTGATTTATAATTTTATTTATTTAAAAGAAGAGGCGACCCCCAATCCTTTCAAATAAATACTGGTTAGAAATCAACCCTACTATAAATTTCTGATGCAATACGCGTACTCACAAAGTTTTCAAGGTGGTGAATGACATAACGATGCCGATGCTCTAAAGAGTATGGAACGAGTATTTAAACTCGTCTTCGGAGACAGGGAGTAAAACAATCAGGAAAACGACATAGTGTTCAGAGTATGTTAATGATTACTGCGGCTAGAGTAAATAAGGGTAAAGATCTCCTATGAACGAATCACATAGCGATTATCATATCAACCTTCCTATTACAAGTCTCACTGCCTAATAACAAGACTTGCAATACTTAGATTCATACATAATCCACATGTAAACAGAACTGTGAGGGTTTTTTGTATAACATAGCAATTATCATATCAATCTCATATTACAAGTAACCCTCCCAATACAAGACTTGTAATACTTATAGAATCATACATAATTCCAGGTAAACAAAATTATGAACGGTCTTTTCCGTAAATACAATAATAGTATAAAAAGCTATGAAGTAAAATAATATCCTTAAGACCATTGCTTAACTCGCAATGTCTGAGAACGAAAAGAGTCCATAGTCACACACAATGTTCTAAGAAGAGAGATGATACCATTGAATAACTCACAATGTCTGAGGTATAATTGAGACATTGTGCAACTCACAATGTCCTGTAAGAAGTCTCTGGTATTTAATAAATTAACCACTTTCCCCCCTTATTTTTTAATTTAAAATAAACGTCGCGATATAACGCAAAAAAAAAATGTAAGCATATATATATAATATATATGTATGTCACGTAAGCACTTAATGCAACACATTGTTAAGCACATCTAACAAGTAACCGTGTATGCCCTTTGAAAAATGTTTGATGTGATGCAATGTTTGTGAAAACGGTTATAGTCTAGGGTAAAATATGCAACCTAGTTCTCTATAACCTTGGCTCTGATACCAATCTGTAACACCCCCAAAAATGTGTCGCAGCGGAAATATGTCAGGGAGCGTTACTTCATAATACAATAGCACAAGATACAAGAGAACGACCTCTAAATGTGTCGTTTGTAAAACAATCTCGTTGATTTTCTGATATCAAAATAATAGTTGTCCCATAATCGCATCAACCATAGAAAACTGATTGTAAAAACTCCAATGCACATCAAATAATCCAATCATCTAATTCACCTGAGAAAAACATGCTTAAAAAGTGTCAACATTAAAGTTGTTAGTTCATAGAGTTTGTAAGTATAAATTAAATGTTTGGAAACCAAAGATTTATAAAGTAAAGCATGACCACATCAATCCTTATAATAATCGCCAAAAGTGTAAGAGAAAATGTAGAACCAAAAAGAGTTTATGTTTATTTGCTTCACCGCAACTATAAAGAAAAGTGTTCGAAATTAGAAATGTTCAATAAGTAGTAATGGACATGAGAAAAAAATCGTTGATTTTTTTCAAAATGTATGGGGTCTCACTAATAAACAAAATACCGTACCACATAATACATTACTGTTGCGCTAAGCCATGACACCGAAAACTAATTAATACGTTGCTATATAAAGTTAGAGCCCACCCGTTAAGGATGCAATGCCATAGCACCTAGTTTCCTCCACAAATTGTAATTGCGTCCTGTGTACATGGTAGTGCGTTGTTATCTGACCCCGGAACGGGGGAGTTCATTCCAATAGATCTATTTCACATCATCGCGGCTAACCCTCAACCGTCCTACCGGTCAAGAAATACCGGTTCATGATAGGTGGGGACCATCAAGGCATAGAGTAAACATAGGCGAAACCACGTAAAAAGGGAAATTCTCACATAAAGTACTTGTGTCCAAAGTAAAAGTAACCATTGTATTCGTAAATAGCTTTGAGTACTTAAATCCATAAGTAGAAAAGAGTGTGATGTAAATCAAGTAGTTGAGTTCGAAATGAGTATGTAAACAATTCGTAAACAGCATGCAAATGAGTATGTAACAAAGTATGAACCATGTTTGTAATAAATTGTCAAAATCCAAGTATGTAAACCAATGTGTAGAATAGTATGTAAAAAGATATTGTAAACGAATATGTAAACAGAGTTGTATTGATTCAAAGTATTCCTCCCCCGAGATTTGTAAAGTAAATGTAAAACAAGTGAAAGAGGGGCTATAAACTCACATCGATGTTGAAGAACGATTGGCGGGAATGTACACATTGAGTACAAGACGAAACGGAAACTGAAACGGCTCGACCAAGAGGTTGCGGTTTATCTTAACGGCTAAGTCCCACTAGCCTAGGATAATGTATTTGGGTTTCCCGATGATTGAGTACACCAACGTGACACGTTGATAAAAGATTTAGATTTAAAGTTGTAATAGTTTGGTGGTTGGTTAAATAAAATAAATCGAAAAGCAAACGCAAAGTATGTAACATATTCCGTATATATTACATATGAAAAAGAAACAATTATATAATTCATATGGTGAATTATATAATAAAGATAAACAACCAAAAGAATAAGTCGCAGTATATATAATACTTTACAAGTATTATATATGAAACGTGAGAAAATAATTGTAACAATATAATACGACACGTGTTTGAAAATCACTAAGTAAATTAATAAAGAGTTTTTGCACAAAAGTATACACACGTTTTAGAGTTACGAATTAGATAAATAGCGTTTTCAAAGTTTCTACAAAAGTTATTATTATTTTGTCTATTAGCGGGTATTATAAAATAATATTTTATAATTTAATATTTCGTTACGCGTTTTAAGTAAACTAGTTGTCTCGTTCGTAAAAGTATAGTTTTCATTTACTTGTCAGGTTATAGTGTAATTATAATTTAATACTCTTAAAAAAAACTATATAACTTAATCCTTTTTATTGGGTTTTCATGATAATAAAAGTTTTACACAAAAAAAATACTAAGTATAGAGATTTATAGAGATTTCGGCATGACCTATTCGTATATACGACGTTTCCCATTTTTATAAAATTCAATCCAAGTTGCAAATATTCGCGTGTTTCCATTTATTTCTAGACGAGACCAAATAAATAACAAGATAAATAAACCAAACACACCCCTAATTGGGGCTGTTAAACCCATTTTCACTTCGTCGTCTCAACTAATCGCTAATAAATCTTCACTAATTACTAAATTTTCACCAAGACTTTTAAAACACAATTAGGGATTTTTTTCTAAAGATTTAAAAGGACAATAAACATAGTGCTTAGAAAGATGACGTTAAGGACAAAACTAGAAAGAAAAAAAAAGCGAACGGTGTAACAACTTGACATGAACTAAACTACATAACTGAAACTAAATTTTTAAAGCAATTTAAATAACCAACTTTTATATAAAAAAATTTAAATATCAAAACAAGAAACTACCAAAACATAAATTATAGAGAAATGATTTATAAAAAAATATGAACATGGCTGCTGTGCCGTGGTTAGGAGGTTGCGGTGGTGAGGAAGTCGCGAAGATGATGGTGGAGATGGTGGAGGCGCGAGTGGGGGCGAGTGAGTGTGGGGATCGGATAGATCGGGTGATGGGGAGTATTTTTGGTATTCGCCGGAAAAGCCCGCCGGAAAAGTTTTCCGGCGGCGGCGAGTGGTGGCCGGCGGCGGGGGAGCTCGCCGGAGAAGATGAGTGGGAGAGAGAGATATGTTGAGTGTGTGTGTATATAAGATGGAAATGAAAATGAAATGTGTAATTTATATATATATATATATATATAAACTATAAAGGAAAGTGACATGTTATTAATAGATGGGGGGTAAAAAGTGTAACATTTTTAATATACTTTTTGATAGAAGCGGTTCGGGACTCATTTGAACGACTTAACGGACGATTCAAATCTCGAAACTTGCGCCATTGTTTTTCGAATCATTTTTCTGATAAAAATGAGTATTCACTTGATAGTATTTCATAAATATTTTATAATATTTAATAAAATATTTATTCCTTTTGTGGGCGGTTTTCCTTGTCCGAATATAAAAAATGGATTTACGCTCGGAGTATTCGCGGTTATCAACACCTGTGTGAGAGTGATACGTCTCTGTGTGTGTGGTGTGTGTGTTCTTAATTTTTGGTATTGGTGAGGTATTTTTATTACATTAAATTCTGATAATTAAAAACAAATTTAATTGTTTTTGCTGTGTCCGCGATGTTTGTTGTCCCGTATAATCTTTTGCGGTGTTGTTTTAGCCCTTTTCGGCAGACTCGTTTCCAGGTCTCGGGCAAAACTGAAAAGTTGTCAAACCAACATTGGTAAGCACTTTTCCTGTTGCTTTCTACACTTTCTTAACTTGCTTAGGTTTCCAAACTTTCTTAACTTTGCGCACAACAGTTTGAACAAAGGGGGGTGCATTCACAAAGTGTAAATAATTAACCACACACATATCATGATTTGCATAAATTAAGCATTTGTTACATGTCTTGCAAACAGAGTAAGAATTTGAATTAATTACAATACGCTTAGAGCTAATACTCCCTCCGTCCCAAAATTATTGTCTTCCGATAAAAAACACACAGTTTAAGAAAAGTGAATTTATTACTACTTTTTCTTTCTTACTTTTTGACAAAATGACATTTTCACCTTTAGATAATTAATTAAAGTCTTCTTTAAAGTTTGTAATAATAATTTCAAACAAGGGTAATATAGTAAACTTGATCAAAATTCCCTATCTATTTTTAGTAGTGGACAATTAAATTTGGGACATCCTAAAAAGGAAACATGGACAATAAAAATGTGACGGAGGGAGTACTAGAATCAACACGATTCGTGTTTTTCAAACTAGACTTATTGGTCCTAGGGTGTTTTTCTACTT
>BQNB010023153.1:0-57402 GCA_026074375.1 Tanacetum coccineum | reverse complement strand
ATATAATAACATGTCTAAAATAGACCCCATAGTTTCAGAAATTACAAAACAAGTCCTTATACTTTTACTTAGCAAATCGGGTAACAATTAAATCACTAAAACCCTAATTGAATTTTTACCCAATAATTACACAATTTTTATACATTCATTAGCATGTATTGGACCTGGGAAAATATAAAAAACCCAACCCTAATTCGTTTTTCAATTATTTCTTCCTTTTCTCTTTATTTTCGAAATCGGTAAATACAAAGAAATCTCCAAAAATCATTCGAACCATTTGTATAAATTTTTCCAACAATTTTTCTGAGTTATATGAGGTATGAACAACCCCAGAAAAATATAAAATAAATTTTATAATTATTTTATATGCCGATTTCATTTTCATTTCTAAATTAGGGTTTTGAATATGTTTCAATTTATAAAATCAAAATAAAGTGCATGAACATTTTTCCCAGGTATATAACATATTAATATGATGAAATATGAGTTATAAAATTACCTTTGATGATCCTTAGTGATTTTATGAACCCGGTTGTGATTTTCGAACCCAAAACAATACCAAAAATCGAATCAAGCACTCCCCAAGCTTCCCACTATTTTTCCCACACTCCTTAGCCTTCAAATGATCTTAGAAAAATCGCACAAGCCCTGGAAAATTCTTTTGTGCCGCCACTTGATTTATTAGGGTTCGGTGGTATTTGTTTTAGAGTTTTAATAAAATGAAATGCATATAAAAGATATACTAGAGAATAATGCCGAGTTTATGGCTTCTAGAATAGACTAAAATCAGATTTATCATTTGCCAAATTATTTTGATACTTATCTTTAATTATTTTATATTAATAATAATGTATAATTAATTTATTATACATAATTCGACATATATAGTATATATATAATTTTATTTATTTTCCTTGTATAACATAAGGTATTTGATCTTACAAAAATTTCATAATTGCTATATATTGTATTTTCATAATTTCTATAATTAAACTGAAATTTATTTAAGCTTTTATAGATTTTCTTGCATTAGGGGCATTTTGGTCATTTTACTCTTATAGAGATTTTTAGGTTTTACAACTCTTCCCCCCTAAAAGAAAAATTCGTCCTCGAATTAGAAACATGATACGACTGAAAAGAACATACCAGATCATGGAAGAAAATGAGGATAAGAAGTCCGTATAGACTCCTCGGTCTCCCAAGTAGCTTCCCGCTCGGGATGATTCCTCCAAAGAATTTTGACAAAAGGGATCGTCTTGTTCCTCATGACTCTGTCCTGACGGTCTAGAATAGACTCAGGCTCTTCCGTGTAAGATAAATCCTCACGGATCTGATCGAATGGATAAGAGACAACGTGAAGAGGATGATACTTGTAACCTCTGAGTAATGATACATGAAACACATTGTGAACATGAGATAGCTGAGGAGGTAACGCCAAACGATAGGAAACCTCACCAACGCGATCAAGAATCTCAAACGGTCCTATGAAACGAGGACTAAGCTTGCCCTTGATACCAAAACGCCTGACTCCACGTGTAGGTGATACTTTCAAGAAAACATGTTCACCCGGCTGGAACTCTAACGCTCTGCGATGTCTGTCGGCGTAACTCTTCTGACGAGTCTGAGCTTCCTTAAGCTTTTCCCTGGCGACGGCGACCTTTTCATTAGTCACCTCAATCATCTCCGGACCCTCAAGAATACGTTCACCGGTATTATCTCTCCAATATTTCTTTAATGTCTCTGTTGGGTATTTTCTACCCTAATATTTTCTTTAATGGTCTCTTTGGGTAATATCTCCCATATTTCTTTAATGTCTCTTTGGGTATTATCTCTATAATATGTGCTTTAATTGTCTCTTTGGGTTATATCTCTAATATTTCTTTTTATGTCTCTTTGGGTAAATATCTCCCAACTATTTCTTCTAATGTCTTCTTGGGTTATATCTTTCTAATATCTCTTTTTTATATTTTGGTTAATATCTCCAAATATCTCTATTAATATCTCTTTGGGTAAGTTCTCCCATTATCTCTTTAATATTCTTATTTGTGATTCATGAGTTTAGGGTGTGATAATTACTGTTCTCCTATGATAATAATGTTCTCGCATTTTAATAATGTTTCCATGATATTTTATCCCTTGCTATACCAGGTATTTTTCCATATGACTTGTATTCAAAACTGTTTATATTAAATCCTTTGGAATTTTCACTCATCATTTGTGTTTGGTCTTTTTAGATTGGTTTTAATCTCAGGTTATTGTGCATAGTTGCTCACTGCAGGAGTGGCATGACTCAAAAGATGGTTGAATTGTTTATCGAATATTAAAAAATTGATGTTTTAGATTTTGGACCTGCATTTTGTATAAATAAAAAAAACTCTGATTATAATGAATGATAACTAAAAATTTTCTATCAACGTTTCTTTTTAAAGTTGTATTTCTTTGTTTATGTTATGGTTGTATTCCATGGAAGTAATACCCCAGATTAGCTTTCCGCTGCTATATTGTATATAAATGGGGTGTTTTGTTACATTTTTTTGTAGGAAAAAAAAGGAAAGTATATATTTGATAAAAAATATTATATATATTTTTTTAGTTATATTTATATATATAATTTATATATTATTATTATATATATATTTATATTTATATATATTAGTATATTTACTTATATATTATATTTTTAATATATGTTTACAGACAGGATAAGTAGGTTTTCAGTTGTTGGTGGTGAATAAGAAGTAATTTTTGACTCTGTTATCGATAACTTGTAGAGTTCTAGCTTTTACCCTTAAAACAATTAATGATGATGTTGTTGTCTGTCTATGTAGGTCTTTAACTTGTTAGTCTTGAAGTCATTAGTAAAGAAGACTTGTGCTAATCTCAAGTAGATTTTAAATTATGCGAGTTGGTATTTTATATAGGCAAAGTATTTGCGAATTTCTATTATTTGAGATTTTAATAGCAAACATAGAGATGATAGGTGTTGATTACGAATTTAGGATGCTAAACAAAGTTTATTTGGAAAAACTTAATGGCTTATTAAGAATTAAACTTAGAGTTTTTCTTCCCGATAGTTCTTTTTTAAAAAATGATTAATTATATGTGTTCTCTTTAATTTTTACAAATTAGAGTTTACTCTTAAAAAATATAATCAACATATTTAGAGAAAAAGCTTTATTCGATAATGAAGTCAAAACATCGTTGGTAAATTAAGATTTTTTGTTCATAATTTATACTTTGGTTTTTCTAATAACGAAATTTTTTCTATTGCAAAAATAATGGTTATTAGTAATAAAATGTAGGTTAATTAAAAATAGTAGTTGGTGGAATTAAAATAAGGATGCAAGTTATAATTCCTTAGTGTTGATAATTAATATACAAACCTCCATACGCAATTAAAGTACATGGGCATTTGTCGGTTCGCTCCCGATGTGACATCGAAAGAAAGGATGGAGGATGTATATTTAGGGTTGGTATTCATATATAAGTAAACGAGCTATTGTTCCGGAGGAGTGTACCGTTTGTGGTCGTCTGAAAAGAAAATGTAAAATACCAGTTCTAGTTCATTAATATAATTAATATTAAATAATGTTGCAAGTTAGAAATATAAATTAGTAAAAGTTTCCCTTTTTCTAAAAACCAAAGGTATTCTTTGAAACTAAACGTTTTTGCAAATGTCTTACAAGGCTTTTTCATCGGATAGTTCGATTGCGTCTCGATTAATTATTCTCCGGATGGGTGTCAAAAGCCTTAGCACTTACCCGATGACGGTGGGATGTTAGAGAAGAAAGTCATTCATGGGACAAGTGAACCAACAATGTCTTAGCTAAGGAGGTTTTTGTTTGCTTTGAGTTGTGATCTTACTAAGTGATTAACATATTAGCCCAAAAGGCCCATGTGTATGTAGATTTAATGGTTTTAATTAATTTGAGCACACACACTTAAATATATGATTTATGTCGGGAAGAGAAATTCACAAGTCTGTAATTTGAAGTAGTATTAGCTTCTTAAGTTTGTAATTCACCAACAGTGATATTTTTTTTAAGCTTTAGTATGGGAAAAAAAGTGAAAATCGGGATGTTGAAGTGATTCTTTTAGAATTAAATTGTGATTTTTGTTCTATAATCCTTAATGTTACCAATGAGGTAATGAAAACAATACATTATGTCAACACAAATAAGTTGTAGTTAGGAACATATCAAGAAAAATCATAAAAAGAGAAAAAAAAATGTTTTTGAAAATAGGAATTTGGGTGTTTTATAACTTGTGATCTCTTAGCTCTCTCAACAAAAATCTTTGCTACTTTTCAAAGGTTTAGTTTGGGGAAGTTTCGAGGTATTTGGTTATAAGGCATGTGATATTGCGTGAGGACACACAATCGTTTAGTTTGGGGAATTTTGATAAGTGTAAAAATACACATATCCGTTTATACCTAAAATAACCCAATTAAACCCAAAACAGACTAAAAATGGCAAAGATATGCTTGTTTTTGTGTTTTGTGTATGCAGGTACGGATATATCAAATATCACAAGAAAACCGTCAAGAACGGGCAAACACAGATACGAGGACGAAGTATTTTTTTATTATAAAAGAAGCGTGAATGAACTGGATGCCCAAAGTCAAAAAGTCAAACCCTGGTCAACAAAAGTCAACCACTAGAAGACAAAAACTCAAAATGTTTCAAATCAACCCTCCAAGTTTCAGAAAATTACCATATTGGTCCCTAAGGCTTAATGGGCCTTAAACCCCTTAAATACCCTACCCGGATCCAAAAGCCCAAAACCCTAAAGCCTATTTGCCTTTTATAAAACCACAAGGGCCATTCATGCCATTTTTAAAAGTCCCTTTAATACTACAAATGAAATAAACAAAAGACAAGGACCAATTTTTCCATTTGCCCTAAGTTTAAAACAAATTACCCCGTTTCAGTTATAAAAGAGCGCCAAAACCATGGTTACTATTCACTGTCTCTTTCAATTTTCCTAGCTGTCAAAATCAAAGGGCTTTTCTAAATTGAGGGGTGATTTAGACCATTCAAGTGATGGAGAATGCAATGGCAGGGTCAAATTAGTCTAATCAAGCACTCTTATTGGCTAACTAAAGCAAGAATCACACGTGATTATGGCAAGAAGCACAAGAGTAGATGGATTTTGCACTAAGGGCTCTCACACAACAAACACAAGACCTCACAACGGATTGCCATGTTGGCAATCCGTGTGAATCCCAAGGAGTGATCTAACGGCTAATAATGAGCTTCTAATGATTGGTTGATTGTACGGTTTCGATTAAAAGGGGCGTGGCCAGCAAGGAAGGCCTAGAATGTTCAGCTTCAGGCTATAAATAGCACACACTCTCACACACATTGTATCTTCTTTTTTCCTTTTTACACATAGTTTAGCTTTTAGATTATTAATAGCTTATTGTAATTTTCTTTTAAATTCAGTTATAATTTTCCTTTCAAGTTATGTAATCACGTTCTATATTAATGAAGTTCAGTTTTAATCTTAACAAAATTTGTCATAAGCTCTCACTTCTTTTTAAATAATAAGCTAATGTTCAATAAGCTCTCTATAGCTCTCACTAGTCTCTAAGCTAGTGATAGAGCTTAATTCAGACTTATTAATCTACCTAAATAAATAAAATAAGCTAAAAACCTTGTCTATTAGATTATAAGCTTATGGAAGGGGATTCAGTTAAGGAAGGAATCCCATGGACTTTCCTGGCTTATTTTAAATAAGGCAGAGCTGTTGATAAGCTCATTTGAGAAATTAGCTTTTGTTTAGCTAAAGCTTCAAGTAAGTTTTCCTTTAATTCCCTTGTCTTTCAAATTTTTAGCTTAATAATTGCTTATTAGTCATTTCTCATCATCTGTTTTAGGTTAATATAGACTAGATCTTAGTTTTCTTAATATTTGTCATAAAACCTTAAAAAACCTAAAAATTAGTTAGCATAGTCATTAATCTTTGATTCTAGCCTAAGTGCTTGATAGATCATGTTTATTAAGGTTGTTTTAAGCTGTTAGTGATTTGGTATTATGGTTTAGTTAAATAGATTTCAAATTCTTAAGCTTAATGAAATCTGTCATAGTCTAAAGGTGTGTTTGGATTAAGCTTGTTTGACCTCTTAAAGTCAAATGCAGTTTGTGATTTCTTTTTGGATAGTTTGATTATCATATTGATAAGGTTTTGAGTAGATTTGAGGTATTAGTTTAAGCTATTAATGATTTTATGGCTTAATAAGTTTGCCTGTGCACCAGGGGATTTTTCCCTTTGATTTTACTTGTGAAATTTTGATCCAAGCTCAGTGAGCTTATTTGTGTTTGCATTGTGTTCAAACACACTCAAATAGAGTGTGAAGTGCAAGTTTTCCCTTAAAGAAACCTGCACAATTTGTGTTTGTGGCTTTGCATTTTGCACTAGCAGTAGTAACCTCAGTTACTACTGTCTGTTTTTCTATTAGCTTTTTCTTAGCTTAATTGATTTTTAAAATGATTTTTAAAAGTTGTTTTAAGTAGAATTTCAAGTCTTAAAAAAGGTTTTATAAGCTAGGAATCCATAAGGATCCTCTAGCTTAAATAAAAATAAGCCTAAAGTCCCCCTCAGGGACTGTTTGATATAAAGCTACCAGTACTAACTTCTAAGTTAGTACTGTTGGGATTATTTAGCTTTTATTAATAAGTTTAAGTTGTCAAACCTCTTTTAATTAGCTTATTAGAGTAGTTTAGATTAGATTTAAGCTTTCTTAAGTTAGAGTTAAGTCTGTTTTAGCTTTTTCTTAGATGACTCCGAAAATTCAAAAACAATCTGTAGCCTTTTCATCATGCTTTTTAAGTGCTTAATTGTTTTTCAAAATGCCTTTGAAAGTGTTTTTAAGTAGAATACCAAGTCTACTTTGTAGTGTGATAAGCCATTTGGTCATAAGGATCCAATAGCTTATTCCAAAATAAGCCCAAAGGTACCCATAAGGACTGTTTGGTAAACAGTTTTGAGTTAAGTGCTTATTTGTTTTTTTTAGCTTATTATGTTTTCTTTTTGCTTATTTTTAGCTTATATCTGCTTAGTAGGTTAGATTAGGTTAGTTGCATCTTAATTTGTTAGTAGTTAGCTTAATATAGCTTATTTGCTTTCATAAAATTTCTAAAAAGCCAAAAACAGTAGTATTAGAACTTAGCATTTCATTTTAGAATTTTAAGTTGTAGTACCTGATTTCTTTGTTTAAATTTATAGCTTATTAGTTGTTTGTTAAGCTCTCATAAGCTTAGCTTAAGTCTTAGCTTATTTTGCATTTGAGCTTAGCTCAATTTTGAGTTTTTTAAGTTAGAACCTGAGTTAGTCGTTTTGATCCTCAATGTTAGTTGGTTTTTAGTGTTTTCAGTAGAGTAAGCTTATTAGGATTAGTTTAAGCTCATCATAAGCTTCCAGGAACAGCTTTTGTTTTGAAATTTAAGCTTATATTAAGTCGTGTGCAAGAGTTTAAGTGTTAACAAGTAAAGTGAGCTTTTAAGCTCACTGTCAAAGTAATAAGCTATTTAATAGCTTATTAAGAGCTTTTCATAAAAAAAATTCGTATATTAAAAATGCTTATTTTGAGTTGCTAAACAACTTTGCTTTTATAAGATTTTCGAAATATAAAAAAAAGGGAAACCAAGGAGGTCAGGGGTGAGTCGGGCTCGAACCCCCGACCTCGACCTAGTCTCAACCCTTTTTCACACACACACTTACCGCTATGCCCTTGGGACTTTTCTGTTAGTCTCTTGCAACATTTAAGTTTTATACTAGTTTTGGCATCTTAAGCTAAATAAGCTGTTTCAGCTTAATTCGTAGCTTATTTGATAAGCTACCACTTCGGGCTTATTTTTCCTAGGATTCTCATAGTATAAGCTATTTTCTGTCTTTTTCCTAGAATTTTTACTATAAGTTTAGTATTTTTAATCTTTTATTTTCTTTAAAAACTTTAAAAAATCATAAAAAATAGAAAATTAATCAGAAAAATAAAAATCTTTTTTATAAAATTTTCTTTTATCATAAAGTTTGTAGGAAAATTAGTTTCACTTTCGTAGGGTCTAATTTGCAAAAATTCACTTTTTAAAGAACGGGTTTCGTTCCCGTTCTCGGTTTTCAATTTTTAACGCTCGTTTTAACTCCGTTTTCGTTCTAGTTTTTTTTAAACTTCGTTTTTAGTCAATTAGAATACATTTTAAAAGAAAAATAAAAATTAGGTTTAATTTTGTAGAATTTAGGTTTTTGGCCTTAGTTTTAGTGTCCCGTTTCGCGTTTTTAGTTAAATTTTGAGTTTCCATTAATTATCTTTATGCTTAATTGTTAGTACTTGTTTATTTTAATTTTAAGTATTTTTAGTAGTTAATCAAATCAAACTTTGCCTCTTATTCAAATCATTCTCCGAACAACTTTCGAGGTTTTAATTTCACAAGTCGTTGGGGAAACGACCCGGGTGATCATTCTTCCCGGTTAAATATACGTATTATATATTAAATATATCTTTTAGAGTGAGCTTTTTTTAAGGGAGACTTTAGGAAAGTTCTTAATTGCTCTTTTGGAATATTATATTATATATTTTATAGTGTATTGAAAATTGCAATCAGTATCCTGCGCTAAAAATGAGTGCATGGCAAGGGTATGGGATAGTTATATGATCAAGGTGAGTATCATAACAATTACAGGTTTAAAACATGGGTTAATCCTAGTGTCTCTTTTCTAGAAAATCCTAATACTCACTATGCGGTCTCGGGATGCATCACAAAAACAAGTTCTAGAATTTAATATACTACCGGTACACTCATATAATTTAATACCGATACCAATGTTCCAGAAAAGGCGACAAAGACCATACGTACACATCCGTAACGACGGAATAGACACATATGACTGCATTCAAACCTTAACTCGAACAAGCTAAAGGTATAAACTATCTTGGGTATCAAAAATGGATACCCGAATTCCTATAGATCTAAAGGCGAACCTTACATTTTTGGGGTGGAATTCTAAGGGTTTTTGTGCTAGTCATATAAATTCCTATCCATGAGACGCTATTAATACTCGGTTTTCGTCGGTATGTGTCATAAAAAAATTTAAATTTTGGTTAAAATTACCTTTTACGCTATGTTTCGATATATTACCCATCATTTTAAGGACAAAGCAAATGGAAATTAAAGAAACATAATTTTCTAACGGATTTATCCCTTCACTTTAAGTTGAACATTGTCCCCAATGTTCTTTAGAAGTACCCGTATAAACGAATAAAAGGAAAAGAAAACAAGTAAAAGAAACTAGTACTCCCCTGGTTTATGCTCAAAATGGAAAAGAAACTTGCCGAAAACTGGATCAATTGTCCTCCAAGAATCGTCTAATGAATCTTTCTAAGAACTTCCAAGCTTCTTCTCATTAAATATAACCTGTAATCAAAGACAAAGACAACTATACCAAGCATAAAATCGGTGGGATAGATATATATACAACGAAACTTTAGGGTTGACTCTATTAAAGCAGTAAAGATAGGATAAGAGTGATGCTGTAATCATAGGTTTTTGCAGGTTTACAAGATAATTACAAATTTTAGATATTTCACAATCTATTTTTTCGAAAATGATTGAAATTTTTTGAATTTTCACATGGTTGGAGGCGTGACGCCGTCTCCAACCACTGTAAAGATTTGTTTCTTCGTTTTTCTTAAAAAAAATCCTGCATGCAATTTTGTTAGCTATATCCTGTATGAAACACTACATAAAACCTGGGATTAATCATTATAATCATATGACTCGAAACTGACGTGAATTAATCTAAACAATTTATCTTATGTGTTTGAATTGGTTCTTATAAACTGGATATTCTCTCCTACACTTATTTAATGCAAAATACCTTTGATTATTAATAAGACGAAGTTAAAAACAAAACAAAGGATGATTACAAAAATAATTCAAACATAAAAGAATAAACGATAAAGAATTAAAACACAAGACAATCCTAAATGCGGGAAAATTAAATATTAGGTTGCCTCCCAAGAAGCGCTTTTCTTTATTTACGAGTCTTGTAGCTAGACTCGAAGTCACACATCCTCACGTGACTTCTCCTTCATCCTTCACTTCTCTTTTTGCCTTCACGAACGCTAGATGCTTATTTTCGAAAGTTTTGCTCCTCCATTGGTTAAACTCCATATCTCCTTTTCTTGGCGAAGTTTTATCCTCTCCTCCCATTCTAAAACTACCTATATTCAGGTCAAAGAGTAGGGCTATAGGTTCAATATTGACTGACCTAGTGATCCCTTCTCCTACCGCTATTTTGGCTTTCCTATAATCTTTAACTGCATTGGCGGTTGCTAGGAATCCTCTTCCTACTAGGAAAGGGGTTTCAGGGTCCTTTTTCATATTGATTACGTAAAAGTCGGTTAAGAGTTTTAGTCTTCCTATGTGGATTTCTACATCTCTAACAATTCCAATAGGATAAGACTTGGTTCCATCTGTTAGCCTAAAGACATGGTCAGTTTCTTCTAATAGTTCAATGTTGAGCTTTTTTAAGAGGTATAACGGGATTATGTTTACGCAAGCCCCTAGATCAGCTAAAGTATCAAAAGGTTTGGAGTTCCTTAGCCTACAAGGTAGAGTGAATAATCTGGGGTCTTCTATCTTTTTAGGCATCTCACCTTGGTCAAATGCGGACCCATTTTTGCCTAGCTCTAAGCTCTCCATATCTTTTTCTAGAATTGCATTGTATATTGGAGCATGAGCTAGGACTTCGAGAACCGGCAGGTTGAGATGCAAATCCTTGAATTTATCTTCTAAGGTTTTCTCGGGTTCTTCAGGTCATTATGTTCTAATTATCGTAACCAGTTATGGCTAGTCTTTTTGGGAATGGTTTGTCTCATTGGAATACTTTTTGACTCCATTGATCGAATTATAGGGATGAGATGAGCATTGGGGATCTACTATTGGGTAAGAACGAGCAGACGAAACTGGAGAAGTAGAGTTAACATTCAGTTTTGGGTTCTTAATTGTGTCGCTAGGAAGTGTTCCTGTTATTCGATCGGTGATGGATTTAAAGACTGTGTCAATTTTGTTGGTCATCTTACTTTGTTGTTGTTTGAAATCAGCTTCAAACTTGGACAATCTAGATTTTTGAGATGCCATGAAGTTGGACACCAATCCTTCAAGATTTGATTGATTGTTAAAACTTTGAGGATTGTTGTTGAAGGAACGGCTCGGGAACAAACCGTTTGGCTAAAACCGGTTAGGTGGGTTTGAAAAATTATTTTGAAAATTTTGGGGTTGTCTCCACCTAAGGTTTGGGTGACTTTTCTATGATGGATTGTAGGTGTCACCAAGATTGTTTTGTTTGGGTTTGAAAGTTTACCACTTACCTCCCACTTCGTCGGTACGCAAGGATGCATAATCGACAAAAGGTTGCTCGGGATTTATCAGGCAGTACTGAGTGTCGTGGGGACTGCTGCATATCTCACATGAAGAAGTCATTTTGTTTACTTGAATAGGTTGCTTAGGAGCAAGATGAGCTTCCATCGATGAGGCGACGGTCGGATATACTCGGGACATCTTGAGGCAAAGAGACTGCCTTTACCGACTTAGCGAAGTCCCTTGGGTCATTCCAACTTTCATTGTCATAGAGGGCGAGGTCCTCTAATAATGCCCAGGATTATTCGGCGTTTCTGTCACGAATCTTACCACCGATCGATTGGTCAATGGTTCGTCTTGTGGTAGGATTGACATGGTCATAAAATATTTGGACTTGGAGCCAAATATCGATGCCATAATGAGTGGCTTTTTGGAGTAAGTCCTTGAAACAAGTCCATGCTTCAAAAAGAGGCTCTCCTTGATATTGTTTAAACATCAGGATGTCATTTCAGAGTTATGCAGTCCTTCCCGGTAGAAAGAATTAAGCAAGGAAGCGAGTGGTAAGATCCTCCCATATAGAGATGGATCCTGGTAGAAGACGTTTATGCCAATTTCTATCTTGATCGCGAAGGGAAAATTGAAATAAACGCAGGCGTGTTCTTTCCTTATTTGCAACATCAAGGTCGAGTGAGTCCACAAGTTTTAAGAAATCCTTGAGATGTTGGTTTGGATCCTCGGACCAAAGCCTGTGGAATGAGCATCTGTTTTGTACCAACTGGATGGTGTCGGATCGAAGAGGTAACACATTGTTCCCTTCGGGGAGCTCAATGGTATTCCTATAGCCCTCGTGGCTAGGTCTGGAGTAATCTCTAAGAGTACGGATAGGATTTTTGTCTCCCATAGAGGTCAACAAAAATTATTTATGAAACAAATAACACAAAGAAAAGATAGACTACAAGAAATCTAATATAACAAAAATAAAGTCTCACTTGATAGGAATCAAGCATTGTAGTGTAGTAAGCTGCAAGACTCAGGTGTTTTATCGTCTCTTGGGGAAAGGTATGGGAAGAGCGGCACGATCAGAACTAACATAGGTCTACGGGTTGAGCAGAAGAATCGCTTTTGTATTTTTATATTTTATGAAAGCAAGTAAATATCAATGGTTTGAGAGGTTGTTTTTTTTAACTAATAAACTAAATATAAATCTAAACTACTGGTGATATAAACATTAATGATAAAAAGGATGTAATTTAACTAATCATGTACTACTCCTTAGATTGCTTTCTCCTAATCCTGTTGTTGCTTTGTCACACTTGTGATGATCTGTGTAAGTATTTCCTAAGTCATGAACGAATTACACGAACCCGCCGTCTATTTAATATTTCGTTAAGGCAACGCACAAGTAAGGTAGTATGAAGACTATTACAAGGCCCCTAAGAGTATATTAAATGCAATTGAAATATTTTAAGAGGGATCAACCATATTAGGGGTAAGGTAGTATGAAGACTGTTACCAATGGTATCCTTTCTACACACTCGCGTTTCCCTAGACGTCTATGCCAATTTAATATCTTATGGCTAGTTTTCTAAAGCCTAACGCGCACATCCATCACAAGAAGCAACATTAAAAGGATCTACAATCTAAGTTTCATACAATCATAAGTAAATACAAAGGAAGGTTTAGCCTAGCATGTTATAAAGAAAGCAAGAACATAAATTAATCAAACAACACATAGACATATTGAATGATTAAAGATAAACAATCTTACTTGATTAAAACATGAATTAAGGTTTACAATAGAGTTTTGAGGCCCTAAAGACGGCCTAAAAGCTGCTAGAATGATTAGGGTTAGTCTCCTAAAAGTTATACAAAGTTACACCAAAAAAACCCTAAAATCGGTTTTGTATATATAAGAAAAGCGTCGCGACGACGTCATGTTGTAGTCATGACGCCGTCGCCAAGTGGAATCTTCTAGAGCCGTTTTAAGTAGGCTACATCCTGACGCCATCGTCAAATTGATGACGCCGTCACCATAAAAATTCTGACGCCATCGCTTGAAGCCTGCGACGCCGTCTCCACGCTCTGTATGCACAATTCTTCAAGATAAATTGTGTAGAGTCGTAGTCTTGTTCATTTCTTCTCCAAATGAGCCTAAGTCACGTGTATTTCCTCCAAGCGCCATCCAAGTGCTAAAAACCTAAAAACAAATGATTAAGTAGATAATCTGGGCATATTTGCATGATTTAGGGGGTTAAATGATCCCGAAATAGTGTATAAAATGACATCTCATCAGACATATTAAGTGATAAGGGATAAATGAACTTCACTTGATTAAATCATGCAGTTAAGGCTATTACAAGAGGGTTTTGACACCCTAAAAATGAGCCCAAAGGCTGCTAAAATCATCTTCTAAAACTAGGGTTCGTCTCCCAAAAGTTACACACCTAAAACCCTAAAATCGGATGTGTATATATAAGAAAACAAGCGTGACGACATCACTTTATGTTCCTAACGTTGCCGTGCCGCAATGATCTTCTAGGGTTTCTTTAAGTCGGCTTCATTCTGACGCTGTCTAGAATTTCATGACGGTGTCCCTTGATAACTTTGACACCGTCGCTTGTAATTGTCGACACTATCTCTATGCACTGTATGCTTTTCTTCAAGACAGTTGGTGCAGAGTTGTAGTCTTGTCCGTTTCTTTTCCAATTGAGCCTAAGTTACGTGTATTTCCTCCAAAAGCCATCTAAATTCTAAAAACATAAAAACAAATGATTAAGCACATAATCCGGGCATATTTGCATGATTTAGGGGGTTAAATGATCCCCCAAAAAGTGTATAAAATGACACCTCATTAGCCGTCTTTAAGTATTTCACTACCGGTTTCACAAAAGAGCACTTTGCATTTTTTATCACATATTTGACCTGTAGTATACATGATATCATAACACAAGCAAGAGATGATGGGTTGGCTACTTAATCTTAGAGAGAGAAAGTGATATTTCTAGAGAGAGAAAGTGCAAGATCAAGTGTTAACATAAAATGAACAACCAACCCCTTCCCATGGCTAGAAAGGGGTTTATATACATGTGTTTGTAAGCTCTATGGGCTTGGGTATGGGCCTAACACTTGGGTAAAAGACCCGGCCCAATACCGAAAGTCATACGCTTACTTTCTGACTACGAGCTTTGCTATACTAAACAATACACGGGGGTGACCGAGTCTTTTTCATAATCCTAACAATCTCCCCCTAAGGGAGGTCACCCCATAAAATACAATTCGAATCATAGCATTCTAGTTCTTCGACCTTCTGTCTGTAGCTCGTAGTCTTTGATTCTTCATTCATTGAGATCGTTGTACATTATGTAGTGAACTTTGAGATTTGTCTCTTAGACTTGTGCGATCTTTGAGCTTTCTTTGAGATCATCATTCATCTTAAATCTCTTAATCATCCTTGTTGAGTAGCATTGCCTTCATGTGATGTTGTGACCTTCGGACCCGCATGCTCACACTTTTCTTGATCATGATACTACTTCTTAGAGTTGCGGAAGCTGTGTTGTAGGTCATTCAGTTGACATGATGTCTTTACTTAGAAACATTAAGTGTGAGCATTGGGTGGTGAATTGACTCCACTAGAACGAGGTGTCTCCATCTCCATCTTTGCTTGATCCTGTAATAAAATAGTTAGCAATAAAGCTTGTGGGCGAATATGGCTTTGTCATTCGCCCGAGTCTGGTTGGATTAACCCAGGTTTCCGTGAGGACCGGACCTGTGATCCAGGTAGATTCAATCTTAGATGAATCTCCTTGACAGGATTTCAGTATAAGTATAAGAACATCTGATGTGTAACCATTAATATTTCCAATACTTGCCTGTTCTCTGTATCGGAACGGTCTCAAATGCACACAGCACGGATAAGAGTGACATCGGTTAGTTACTATCTTACCGATTAATAGAAAAACTTTGATTTGAAAATCAATCGACGTGTCATTTTTGAAAGTATTTGTGACACTATCGACGTGTGTTTCGATTAGCATAAAATCAAAATTTCATTAGAAACTCATTTTGTTTTGAATTAGGTTCACATTCGATGTGCTAGAAAATTTAGTTGTTGAGCAACATTGACGAGGTTTTCCAAATGGTTCGTCAATTCACAACCTGGAAATCCAAGTTTGATTAACAAGGAATCGCACCATCGTTGCTTTCCATTTGTCACAAGTTTAATCCATATTGGATCTCACATGTCACCTACCAAGAGCTTGTTTGATGTTGGCTCTAGAAGGATTTCCATCTTCATTGTGAGTACTTTCGTATCACTCAGATGTTCTGGCAATACCACGAGGATAATGCGAAGGACTCTTAAAATCTTTACTTGTTGTCACAGTGTGTGAGAAACAAGCACAATATGGATAAGTGTCCTAACGAGATTTGTGGATGATCTCATGGCTCTAGACTCAATAGTGCATTTTTGGTTTTTAGTAGTCGGAGGCTGGAGCAGACTGCCACCTTTTCAATATCGTCTAACTCGGAGTGAGAGAGACGATAGAATTGTATTGATCTCCGTGAGAAATGAAACAAGAATCCTTTGAGGGATCTTGAGTAGCTAGGGAGGGTTGTGCAGCGTATCACTGGGTCCATGATACTTGTCTTCAATGTCAGCAATCAACCATGTGATTCTGACAGCATATGTATTGACCCGGTTTCTGCCTAATGTTTAAGGAGGGCTGCTTTCTTTTCACCCTTTATCTTAACATTTCTTTTTCATTCTTCAACCCCTTCAGTGCTTACCAAGACTTCATTACTAGCACCTTGTTGGGTTTATTCCAGTACTAGCTCCATCTCAGTCGGCACTCTTCCCATATTCTCACTTTACTCCTTTTGTAATCATTCCTAAGGACTTCTACACTAACTAGTGGATTGTCCCTGGGTAGATCCCTCTGGTTTCTGGGGGATCCATGGGGAAATGTACCTAACCACATACTCCTTATAACTCCGATAAAGTAAATTCGGGGTCGGTCTTTTGAGTACTGTTTCTTCGCCCATCATATACATTCGCTCCGCATTAATATGTTCAACGATATTCGAAACAGTTTTAGCACATATTGGAGGTGCCTACACTTGTGTTTAAAAGATCACATTTTTTCATCAGATTTCATAATTAAAATCCTTTTTCTCCCCATGAGCAAAAATTTCAAATACGTTGAGATTTTGGGTCTCAATTGTTTAGTTAGGAATTTAGGAGAAAGGTTGTCAGGTTTATATTATCCGAATGTGATCCGAATGTGAAACATAATATACAAGCCTAAGTTACAGTTTTAGTCACTACACAATAAAGTACAGATTACAACATCGTATATATATTAGACTACCCCTCATTCGGTTCTCTTCAGTAACCGGTAGTCGCCTTCTCGGATCCGTCCACCCACAAAGCTCTCCAGATTCCGAAAGATACGTCGTGTCTTTAGCCTTTTCTGGATAGCGAACATGAAGTCCTTGCTCCTGTCAACATCTTTCTTCGTCCAAAATCTGGTGTTCATCCCTGGATTAGTCCTGTTGATCTGGAATTCCTTGACTCGATAGTCCAAAGCTTCATCAATCTGTTGCAGAGTGCCATCACTGAACTTGTGTATTTCATTGAACCTCATGATCATCTGAACCCCGTATCTGTCTCTGAATGTAACTGCCCTTGGAGAGTCTATGACTGTGTAGTCATGTTTGAACTCAAATCCAGTGGCTTCCCATCGAGGTTTGGTGAGGTTTAGCTGTGTTTGGTAGCTCTCAATTCCTAGCTGAAAGTCTTCTACACGGTGTCGAATAACCAAGTTTCTGGTCCATAGGTTGACAGCTGTAGTTAGAATCTTTTTGTCTTCGGGTGATAGGTGGTTCAAGTGACCTTGAAGATTTAACAAGTACAGATCTTCAAAGTCACTGGGGTACATGTGTTTGAAGTCCCTTTCTGCTATAACGTATTCTTTAAGATCAGCTCGACGAAGGACTATTTTCTTCATGTAGTTGTACCCATACATTGAAAAGACTTCGATTCGGACGACACTTAAGATACGCATATGAGTCCTTACTGCTCGTCGGTCTCCTTCAGATGAGAATCGGTCAATGTAGAATCGTTGTCTTTGAAACCACCAATGAGAGATACCATACATAGCTGCAATGTCATACTTGCATTCCTCTTCAATCCAGAACTGATCAGGCACCAGTTGCTCCAAGCCGACATCAGGATAATATGCCGCCTTCATCTTCGAGATTGACAAGGCCGGTCTGCCAACCTTGCGACCATATCGTAGATACTCCAGGTCTTTGTTGAAGAAGAAGTCCGGTTGAATGGTTACATGGCCTGGTTCACCTCCCAGTGGAAGTGGCTTGCTGACGTTGTACCTGAGGATTGCATCATCCACTTGATCGGTGAGAAGTTTGTGGCACTCTTCCATTTGGAATTGGAGATGAATCACGTCATGATGAAACACTTTGATGATTTCGAATGCAGGGCCTTCCAGATCCTTGGGAGTAAGTTCAGAGAGTCCTCGCTGTTTACAAAACCAGTCCATAAATGTCGCCATATCCCCGGTTTGAGCAAGTAGAGAGTTCTCCTGTGGAGGCATATGTCGACTTCAGAGCAGAGGCCCAGTTGTTTGTTGGCTATGGGAAAGATCGATGATGGAATAGTCCAAGCAGGTTCCGGAGTGGACGGTCTGTCTTCAGTGAGAGGTTTCCACCAGCTTTGTCTCAGGTTGACTGTAGGAACATGATCACGTCCGACCTCATCATCACTAGAGAGTGCTTGTACATCTGCAATGGTTTCCTCATCCATATAGAGATCGTCAGGAATCTGTGTGATTGACGGCTTAGTCTGGGAGTCAGTCGTTGTCCACGCAGAGTATGCAGCTGATGCAGCTGTCTTTGAGGAACTTGGGGCTGCAGTGCCTGTTGACTGATCTTCCTGACGAGTGGATGAGACTGGAGGTGGTGGAGGAGGAGCTTGGGCAGAATCAGAAGCTCCGGTTGTGCCAGAAGCTCCTGATGCGCCTGACGGTGGTGGAGGAGGAGGTGGTGGTGAAGGAGGCGACCCAGGGGGAGGCTTTGGAGAGTCTTGCTTACCTTTCTTCTTAGTTTCCTCCTGAGCCTTATCATCATCAAAGTCCTCATCTTCATCACGATGGATTGAGCCCTGTAGTGCTTCATATGCTATTCGGTGTTCAGCATGTCCCTTGTCGTAGTTCTCCTCCAACATGCGTTGGAGCAGAATTTCCTTCATGTCAGACGTAGGGAGATCCTTGAATCGAGCACGAAGAGGAGCTCTCATTGCATGTTTTACAGATGAACTAACCACCTCCTTAACTGATTCTTCTATTTTTCGGTCAATCTCATATGATTCAATAAACTTCGTCGTCTGTTCTCTGATCATGTTGGTCCAATCCATGGTTTCCAACTTGCGGATCCTGCTCCCCTGTTTTTCTAACCGTGATTCCAGAGCTTGATTTTCTTCTACACGGTCCGCTATGTGTTGCTCGAGTTCACCCATGCGCTTAATGAGAAGCGGAATCTGATGACCTTGTTGAAGTTGAGGTGGTAGTGTTTTGAAGAGTTGTTTGTTTTTGTTGTTGTTGCTTCAGTTGTGATGTGGTGAGTTGGTAGAGGCAATGACATTAGGTGAATGAGGTCTAGACACGTGATCGATCACCGGAGATGTCATCGGAAGAGAGGTGATTGAAGTGTCTTCTGACTAGAAAATGCCGGCTACCATTGATTCAGCCTCAGTGTCAGATGTTGTCTTATCATTATTCGGCTCAGACGGTTTGTCATTCAGAATGATCACAAAGCTAAAATCTTTGGCGAGATGTTGTAAAGAAGACAATGTCCCTGTAGAGCTGACAGGTTCTTCAGGTATCACTTGTTCATCAACCGTTAGCTTCAGATTCACCTGTACGTCAGGGTATGCCGTGGCCGTAAACCCTTCATCCATATGCTCAGGAAGTGGTTGACTGGAGGGATCAGTGATCTCAACATCCGAGTGTTCAAGGTTTGGTCCAGCGAGAACACTAGGAGTGGGTAACGGTAGGGATTCTGCAGCATCATCAGGGTTTGTTCCAGCCTGGCCTTCATCTCGTGTACCAGGGTCTGATCCAACCTGGCCTTCATCTAGGGTACCAGGATTTGATCCAGCCTGGCCTTCATCTCGTGTACCAGGGTCTGATCCAGCCTGGCCTTCATCTAGTGTTACCTTGTCTAATACAGCCTGGCCTTCGTCTGAGTCCCCACTTGCTAGCCCAATGAGGCATTTCTTCATCAGACTCTGTATCACTGCCAGATAATCACGTTCACATCTAGAGAGGATGTCTCTTGGCCTCTGATTCATGTGGTACGGTGTATGTCTCTGAAGGATTTATTGTTTGTGACGAGATCTTCTTCTTTGGAGTTTGGAGGTTTGAGGAGAAATTGGGCTGCTTGTTCCATCACCCTACTTTCCTTTCCCCTTTCCTGGCACCTATGCGTCAGTGGTGAAGTTTTCCCAGGTCAAGGTTCCCTGAAAAAACAGGTGGGAGATGTCCCTTTTGAGTTTGGGTATGCATATGTTAAATTTCTTTAGAACCTTTTGTAGTATTGCTTTTCTGTGTCTTCAGGCTGGGCTTAGTGTAGGAACCCATTCATCAATAAATTCTCAACAGATGCTTAGAACTCTTAACAGTTCTCTTCTTGGCCACTTTCCCTGCCTTAGCACGCTTGGGTAGTGGTTGGGTCTCAGACGGTTCTGACACTGGCTTGCGCTTCTTCTCCTTAGGTTTGGCCGGTGCAGGTTTAGACGTCTTGGCTTTAGATTTAGAGACGGTTGGTTGCTCAGTTGCCTTTGGTTTTGCTTGTTTGGTAAGCTTGGCTGGCTTTGGTGCAGGAGATTCAGGATCACTTAATTCCTCACCCGGATGTTACCTTTGTTGCTGTGACAACTTTTTCAAGATAAACATCATAGTAGTCTGCTCCTCGAATGACCTCATTGATGAGATCATTCGGTATTGTCATCCCAAAGACTTCTCGTTTGCTTCCCTTAGCACTGAACTTGAGATGACCTAGTACAGGTTCCTCAGTAGGCAAATGTAGTGGAGAGTTGGGTCTTGGATGGAAGTTGTGCAGCCGTTGCAGGTGAAATATGATCAACTTTGTGAACCTGATGCTTGGGATAAGGATAAGAGTTGCTTTCTTCTTCCCTAGAGTATGTTGTGCCAACTTCCTTTTGTCTTCTGTGAAGGTGTGGATGGATTGAGTAAACTCTTCCCACATCCTTTCAGCATAGTCGATGTGTGCTCGATTGACAACACCCCAAAGGATTTGTAGCACTGGGGCTCTCGGCCTTTCAAATCCAGAAGTCTTTCCCGTAAGACACAGGTTGATAATGGTTGTTATTGCCCTCCACGGTTGGAACATGTCATTAGTGGTGACATTGGACAAGTGTCTGACTTCCTTTGGATATCCCAACTTATTGACAAAATCAACAAGAGTATCAGGAGTTGGAGGAGAAGAGAAAGCCCGGTTGTTGTCGACTGGTGTGATTTGAAGGGCATCTCTGAGTGTGTCTTGATTGATATTAAACCATTGCTCGTCCAGTTGACACCTATAACTTCTAGCTTTACTGTCAAAACGAATAGTATCCCAGAATTGTTGGATGTAGATAGCTGGTATTGTTGATGACGCTGTGAAAGCTCTGAAGAAGTTTGTTTGCTTGAGAATGTCCACAGCTATCTTGAAAATTGGACTGCGTTGAGATTTTTCTTCATTCAGATAGCAGTTGCTTTTCCCAATTGGCACCCATCGAATGCGTGGCACGATTTGTTCATCAGTACGGACGGGTGAGGCCCTTGCGGGAGCTTGTTCAGCATTAGCCATTGATTCTGCAAAGTTACAATCATAGACGAACGAGCATGCAGATAATGGTTGTTAGATGAGAGCAAATGCACGGAAGTTAAGCATGTATGCACAATATCTAAACGCAAGGATTTTGACATACACAGACTCAAAACGCAGATGTTTGTATCGGTGACGATCTTGTGGACAATTTTCGACTTTTGAGCTTAACATGACATGGGACAATGTTATGTTCTTAAAACGTCTCTTTTGAAGTCGTTATTTATATTCTTATGTTGTTGTGCTATGACTTAACACCCAAACTGTTGGTTCCGCTGCGAAATAAATTTGGGGGTGTTAAACTAACCTAAACAAACAGATGCCCCAACTTAAACAAAATAGATGCCCTAACTTAACACATAACTAAGTAGACTTCAAAATATTGACGTTAGCCACGCATTTTTAGACAATTCAAAGATTTTTAAAGTATCCACTTTGGAACAAGCAACTTCAAACTATAAACTTTTTCACTCATAAAGGAGTGTTTGGAATTGCTATTTAAAGATACTTATTTCACTTACAATTTTAAAAAGTTTAAATAAGCAAACCCAAATTCAGGACCGAGAGTACACTTTTGGAATTTAATTAGCATAAGCAGTTGAAGTATCCTGCAATGATCAGATATATAAGCACAAGTTCATCTAGCAAAAAGAAAAGTAAACAATCGAGCTAAACTTGTATATAAATGACTCTATACCATATCAGACATCATGAAAGCTTATCAAGATCACATAAAAGATGGAAACTAACTTGAGCAAGCACATCATTCATGAAATCACTAGCATCAGTATTAAAACATATTCCTAAGATTTGTAAAATACACATCAATCTTATTTGGAGAAAATGGTCTACAATGCCAGCAATGTCATATTCAGGACCATTAATCATACTAACAATCATACTAATTAGTTGAACAATCATTATGAGTTCAACAATCATTATGTAATATTCTATACAAATGATTTATTTTTTAATACAGGTTCCCTAAATGATACCCTGATGCCCTAATACAGTAAACAAACGCCTTAAACAAACAAATAAGCTGATGCCCTAATACAATATTAAAACAAATGTCATAAACAAACTGATGCTCTAAAACATTCTTAGAATAAATGCCTTAAATTTAACAAACAGATGCCTTAAATTTAACAAACCCATATTAATTTTAGACAATAGTCGGTTCATACGCATCAGGCGTACAACGTACGCGTATAATCACGTACTAATTAAACACAGATACCCTAATCATACTAACAGATAACAACTATTCCTATGCAATAATCATACATACAGATGCACCGTAACACAAACCTTGGTGCGTTAATCACACAAAGATATGTAACAAGTCATCTGATGGCACAATCAAACAAACAAATGTTGTAACACGTGTCGCAGATGCTCTAATCATAACTCTCGATGCCTTTACTTTTTCATTTCATGCTCTAATCACACACATTTTTATGCCCTAAATCGCAAGTGATAATCATCGATCACAAATCCATGGTCTTGATCTAATCATATTATAATAACAAACAGATGCCCTAATAATTTTAATGATGCACTAATAATACTTATTGATGCCCTAATAATACTCATTGATGCCGTAATACAGTCTCAATACATACGCAATAAACAAACAAACTGGTACCTTAATACAGTATTAAAATAAATGCATTAAACAAACAAACTGATGCCCTAATACAATATTAAAACATATGACTTAAACAAACAAACAAACTGATGCTCTAATATAATCTTAAAACATATGCTTTTTTCATGATACCCTTATCCACTAACCTGATGCACCAACTAGAACACACAGATGCACTGAAATGTCTTCAATACTCATAGTACATACATTTAACCTGATGCACCAATTAAAACACACATATGCACTGAAATGTCTTATAATTCAATAATAGTACAGTGTTATGCACCAACATTTAACATGTAACATGATGCCATAACATGTAACATGTATTATGATGCTGCAAGTCTGCACACAGATGCCCTAAGTTGTCATATCATTCAAAGTAAACACATATGTTGAAAATTAGCGCATCATTATTATAAAATCTCTTTTATATATTTGATCAAACACCTTTATACTGATAAAGTAACCTACACATTATCTAATAGAATCTTACAATTACACATACATGCATTTTCTACTCATAGCATTGCCAACAAACAAACACCTTCACCATAAAAATCTCTGTACAATTATATCAAAATAAGTGAACATCAGCATTTGACACATCTGAATACAAAATTAGTGCATCTCATTTATAAAATTTCATTCATACATATTATCAAACACCTGGTGTGCGGTTTTAACAAACATATTTTTCATTTATTTTTTCTGTCAATTTGTCCAATATCTTGTAGAAAACATGATAACATGATTATAAATTTTCAACAAAACTTCACAAATCATTAAATCTTTGATTTAATTTTGAAAAATTAAAAAAAAAATAATGCACATACAAGTTAAATCTTAATTTTCTTCATATCAGGTGATTTACGAATCAATTAACAAACACCAGTGTTGATCATCTTTAAATCAATAAAAACAATTAATAAAAAAATTGGAGCACTTACAAATAGAAAAAATATTTTTCGCCATATTTTTTATATTCTGATAGGAATTTAGTGCGGGTATGAGTAATTTCATAATTGTTTGATCGGAATTTTAGTTTGTTTTTTTAATAAGGGTGTGAGATAGTGTCTGAGTGTGTGTGAAAAGGAATGGGTTATGGGTCTGTGTTTGATCGGGGTGCATACTAGTTCTCCCTCTTTTTTTTAATTTTTCATTTTCTACCCTAATGTTTGACATATTGACAAACTATACCTTTTAGTTTTGTTTTCTAGGTTTTCTATATATATATATATATATATATATATATATATATATATATATGTATATATATATATGTATATATATATATGTATATATAATATGTATATATATATATATAGTATTATATATAGATATATAGTATATTATAATATAATATATATATATTATATTTTGTATAGATATATGTAATATATATATATATAGGTATAATGTATATATAATATAATATTAGTATATGGATCATATGTCATATTATATATATATATATAATATAGGTAATATGTACATATGAATAGAATATATAAGATCTGTAAATGGTATATATATATCTGTATAAACATATATATATATATATATAATATATTATAAATCTATAATTATTATATATTCTTATTATTTATATATATATATTGTATGTATATAGTATCATGTAAGGATATTATATTATAATGTATATATATGTAATTATGGAAATATATGTATATAAATATATATGTATGTATATATACATTATGTCATTCATATAATATATATGTAATACATAATATATATAGTATATATATATATATAATATATATATATATTTCTATGAAATATATATATATATATGTTAATATATATATATATGTATTATATATATATACTACAGTATATATTTATAACGTAATGTATATATACCTAGTCTATATATATACATATATATATATCTTATATATATACATATATATAATATATATTTATATATATTCATATATTATATATTATATATAAATAATATAATATATATAATATATATATATATAAATATATATATCTATATATATGTAAATATATACATACATGTCATTCATATATATATATTCATAGATGTATATATAGTAAATATATATATAAAATATAATATTATATATGTATAGATTTACATAGTATATATACAATAAAATGATAACTATTTATATTAGATGCTAAAATACATATAATGTATATATATATATAGAAACATACACATATATATATAAAACCTTATAAGCTGCTATTTTGCCATTTGATAAGCTCAAATCAGCTTTAATTACATGTTCGTATACCTAGACGAGTCTTAAAAAATAAGATCCAAAATGTAGAAGGAATTAGATATAAAAGCTAGATCTAGATACATCCAATAAGAATGAATAATATGCAGTATGAACTTTTATGATTTTTGTTCATAACCTTATGTGTATAAACATCATGTTTATCTTACTAAATTCATTACATCGCTAAGTTCTTGATTCTTGTGAAAGGTTATATCATGCAACTTCGTTTTCGGTCAGTCTTGCAATGTCTTTGAGTGGTGTCCATACAAACTTCTCCCGCAAGTGTTGCCACACTTAGTTAGAGTATCATCAAACAAAGCTTAAAAGACAGTCAGAATTCTAAACTGCATCATCAAAAGGTGTATGCAAAGAATATACTAAAATAGAGTACCAGTTACCTCTCCAATCACCCTAACTTTAGGCAAAAAATTATAAGAAATGTGTTATCTGTCAGGTGAACTTTTTAATAAACACGATGCTAAAAACATAAGTGAAACTTAGGTGAGCCTTTGAATAAACTATCAAACCTTATTCTCTTGATAACAATGTTTGTATATACTTTAAGCAAATGCTCCTTGGTCTTCATTTGACAATCTCAATTAATTTCATAGATCGATTATTAGGACTTCCTTTTCTTGGAAAAATACATTTTATTTAGCATCTATCAAAATTACAATGATAAAAAACTTAAGAATATCATACTAATGCAAACTAATGGCAAATCATACCCGTGCAGTTGTATGTGTTTGAGCAATAAAGGCTCGTAAAACCAAAAAATACGCTTAATGCTCCAGGATATGAATTTGTGCTTTCATATCAGCATTTGCGCAAATTTCAGCAACCAAACAACCTTCTAAAACATCATTTTCTGTAAAGATGATTACCGCAATAAAACAACCTTTTAAAAGTCCATATTCACAATAATATTACAATAACCAAACACCCTTTAAGATACTTATTTTGTACAAATGCTTCAACAACCAAAATACCCTTTTTAGATGATCAGTTTGATTGCTTAACAAATTAAATTATCAAAAAACGCATTGATAAAATGATCAAGAAGTAAAATATTTGTGAATATAGAAAGGGAATTTAGTAAATAGATGGACATGTATACCAACTTTAGTTATTAGAAAAATAAATAATAATTATATAAATAGTTATAATATCTGTGTACGCACAAGGTTTTGAACATGAATCAAATTTAACTTGAGTATCACACACGTGTTTTGTTTATATGTTGTGTAATACATAGGTTGTTTATGTGTATTATTGTTTTAATTATTTAGAAAGACGATATGTTACTAAATTTTGCATCTAAACATACTCAATTTCTAACCTGGGCATGCTCTTTCATCAAATAAATACAATCACTTATCATGGTTAAACTCCAAGCCTTCAAAATATTTACACACTAAATAATGTGAATACTTTTTGCATTGCTTCTTATACTTTAGTTGACCTGCATAACCAATTCTAGTATTGGAACTTTTTAAGACATGTAAAATGAGTATTCATAACCTGAAGGTGAAAAAAAGTATCATACGCATTCGCATTTGAACATCACCCATGTATCTCGACAACACATACATGAATGTGAAATTACAGTCGTATTATACATTCCACAAAATTTACATCACATAATACAAAACTGCACGGTAGATGCATATTAGGCTCATACATGACTACATGAGAACTTGTCCAATACGATCTACCCTACAGGATGACACATAACCCAGGATCCATTGCAACTATATTTACACTCCTGCAAATAAAGGTCCTAATAGCTTCAATTATACTCGAAAGATTTGCATGCAACAAATGCTATCAAGCACCAAAGTTTGTAAACCTCACAAGATGGGTGATCCTCAAAAGCTACCTGCAAATATAAAATTTAACAGTTAGTATGTACATAAGTTATGGAATGTTAAATAGGTAGTAATAAAACATTCAAAATTCATATAGGCAAAGGAGTGAGGTTCAACACATATTTCTTAATGACAAAAGCTTAAGCAATTTCCACAGTAACTTAATGCAACATGAAATTTTACTTACTATATGAGGATATTAGTGCGTCAAAATTCAAGATGTTGCCTTTTCATAAAAAAGAGTCACAGTATCGATTTTCAGGACCATGGCTAAATACTTAATATTAGTAATTGAAAGATACATAAGGAGCGTTAGCCATGTCTTCAGTAACTTAATGCAACATGAAATTTTACTTACTAAATGAGGATATCAGTGCGTCAAGACTCAAGATGTTGCCTTTTCATAAAAAAGAGTAACGATATCGATTTTTCAGGACCATGGGTAAATACTTAATATTAGTAATTGAAAGATATCATGTTAGCATCTCAAAACCATGTTTCATTTGATTGGTTACGAAGAAGAGGAATGATATTTTCAAGACTGCACATAGCAATTTTTGTATGAAGGTGCCAAGATAGACACATGTATGCTTCTTGTAATACATCAGGCGCTATAATTCTTGACAAAATACTTCAGATTGTGATGTTTGACTAAGTAGTATATTAGGACAACTTGTCCATAAATGTCAAATGTATACAGAACGTACGATAAGAACAAAATGAGTTTAGAATGTTTCAAATTCAAAGTGAGATTACAGGAGCCATTTCAACCCATCAACTTTTGATTTAGGCAATTGGGTTCATTTATAATCCCATGTCCAAACAGCCCCTATAAAAATTTATGACAAATTAAGTTCAAATACCCATTTTAATTTAAAATTTTGTCTTGGATTTTGTTTTAAAAAAAATACAAAACATACCAATGTCGAACTCATTTATGTGTAGTGGGTTTTATGCATGTTAGATCCTTGAACTGATCAAAACAAAAGAGCCCCAGCTTGAATCAATCTACTTCATGCGGTGAGGCAAACTATGTCATTTATAGATGGATAGATTTTATTTTGATGTATGATGTATAGAGTGATATTTTAGGTATAAACGGTTCTCACAGACAGTAAACTTTATGCAACTTGATTAGAGTTAAAATAGGCGCACCATACGATGATCTGCAACACTAAAGATGTGTCTAAATCGGGTTATCTCATCGGGTTTTGAAAACAATTAAACTAACCTGCAAACAAACCCTGAAGTAAACGGGTCTATCGGGTTGTGGGTTCACTTGTTGGCTTTATTGGTTTATCACGTTACATGCTAACATCCAAACTATAAATAAACTATATTTTTTAATTCAAACTCAGATTTAGCACTTCTCTTAATGTTTAAAATAAACATGACAACATGTAACAACTAAAACCAAAAGCAATAGCAGTAAGCCATCAAGAACCATTTTGTGTCATACTCTATGTTTCATAAGCAGCTAAATGGATTTTAATAAGTTACGCAATTTAAAGTGTTAGATGGAGAGCATTATATACAACTCACAATGTAAATAAATAAAGAACGAAAGGTCACCTGCCACTTTTAATGAATAATCCTACTTTTCTTGAATCCATTGTTTATGCCTTGGTGGTCTATGCGAAATTGATCCGGGATTCATCTTGGAAGCCTCATGTCTAGCAAGTTCAGGAGGCACTAAACATTGGTTCTATGAAAGCATCTGCTTAAGATTATAAAACACATCGGAAACTATAAATTTAAGAAAGTAGTTGCAGTTCCAGTCTTCCCTGTATGCCTAATATGTCCTATACGGTGAGTATGATGTTCCGAGGCATATCATAGTCCATAACATGAGCCACATCAGGTATATCAATACCACGCCCTGCAACATCAGTAGCAACTAACACATTGAATCTTTTAGTACTAAAACCATCAAGACTAACCCTACTTTGCTCTTATGACTTCCCACCATGCAAAGAGGTCACACGATAACCTGCTTTTTCTAATGTTTTGTATACGAAATCAACAATCTTTTTAATGTTGATAAACACAATGGCCGTCTTATCCCCAAGATCATCAAGTAAATTCTGCAACCAAGTCATTTTTTTAGATTCTTTCACTATGATAAGATGCTGAGTAAGATCAGTTGTTTTTCCTGCAGTTCTAATAATCACGACAACAAGGTTCCTCAAGTACTTCCTAGCTAGCCTATCATCAACAGTAGACATAGTTGCACTAAAAATATAAGTAGTCCTATATATTCTCTTCTCATCAAGCTCCTCATCTTCATTCTGGGGTTTAAAGTTGCTCGATGGCATTGGTTCAAGAACACCCAAAATTTGTGGCTCAAACCCCATATCAATCCAACGGATCAACCTCATCAAGACATAGTTACACTTATTCAAAACATCATAACGCCTTTCTAAACAATCAATAAGATACCTGGCGTCACCATAATAATCTCACACCCTTACCTAATCTCAAACCCTTATTCCTTAATCGACTGGCACCAACAACCGAAACAACCTTAATCCCTAGATAATGCGCAAACTTCACAGTCTCTTCCACAATTTGCATAAGGACTCTCGACCTTATTCTCTTTACTATTAGGAGGCAACCTAGTAATATAAGTCAATATAGGAAGTACAAAAGCAACAGTCTTACTAACCGGTACTTACATGAAACTGATGAAGCAGTATCAAAAGGCTGCATAGGATGGACTCGCCTAGCACGATCCAGGAACCTTGAATTACTCGGAGGCAAATCACTATTAAATGGATTCTAACTCTTTGTTAATACAAATAATGTCCAAAAACGTTATTTATATTTTTCGACCTCTCAATGTTTTGATAATAACAAAATGTGAAAACGTTTACGATAAAATTAAATGTTTATAAATTACTAATCATAAAATTCTATTTCTAGGATTAATCACTTAAGGTATGGATAAACAAATCATTAAACATGATTAGTGATCAAGAAAATAATTTTTCTTAAATCTTATACTTCTACAAAAATGTTTTTATAAAAATATAAAAACAAATTATTTATTCATTAAAAGAAATGTTTTATTAAAAACATAAATTTTGAATTTCAAATTTTCCCCCCAAAATGGAAGGTTCCATAACAGATACAACATTCACCACAAAAGGACAAAAAAATGGAGCGGAGTCTAGTGGCGGCCCCCTTATATATAAGGGACCGCCAGGACTGCCACCAGCAACGATCATTTTTTTGTCCCCTATAAATACTGTGTCACCCCATTTCAAAAACAGACTTCCTCTTGCCAAAAATTCTATCAGAACTAGTTTTCTCTCTTTTTCCTTTCTCTCTTTCAAAAACACATATCTTGATCACTAACATTCCTTGATTTTGTTTCAAGTGATTAATTCTTTCTTCCTCCCTTCTTCACCTTCTAATCAAGTGCAAGAGAAGAACAATCGTATTCTTCTACATACGAATTGTTATCAAGTGATCTCTCTCTCTCTTTTCTTCTTCAAGATCACAAACATTCATTACATTTGTTTTGTGTCTTGTTATAAATTGGATCGGCGGGTAGAATTCCAAGTGTGTATATTGTAAATTTGGTGTGATTTTGGATTGTGTGTTCAATCCAAGCGTGTAAATCTTGTGAGTGTGTGAAACTAGTGAAGTCTTAAGATGGTGTTCTACTAAGATTTGACTCGACATCTAGCTTAGTGTCGGAAAAGTAAGTAAGCGACGTGTAAACGGTTTTCTCCGCCTAAAGGGAGCTTGTTGACATAGTGAAATCTCGAGTGGAGTACTCGGGGAGTGGAGTAGGAACGAAGAGGTGCTTCGTTGCCGAACCACTATAAATCTTGGTGTCTTGGTTTGATCGTTTCTTTCCTTACCTCTTTACTTATTACTTGCATTGTTAGATAGTTTTGCTGTGATTCATATTGTTGGTTGATTGACATACAACTCGAATCAAACTATTTCATAAGCAAACTTTTAAAACGCTAATTAATCGGTAAAACTATTCAACCCCCCCCCCCCCCCCCCTTCTAGTTTCTATAATTGGTATCAGGAGCAAGGTCACTCAAGATTTTTAAAATATATTGTATTTTAAAGCTTGGATCGATCTATGGATTCCGACAAATATCTAGAAGGGCAATCTATGCAAAGACCACCACTCTTTGAAAGCGATAGTTTTATTTATTGGAAAAATAGATTCGAGACATATGTTAAATCAAAAGATCTAGATCTTTGGCATGTTATTACCAATGGTGATTTTCAACCTATTATTCAAAATCCAAAAACCAAACTTGATGAGGTTGTCCCTTTTGAAAAACAAACGGATGATCTTAAAAGAAGGCTTGCAAAAAATAATGAAGCCAAAATGGTTATTTACAATGCTTTGCCTAGAAAAGAATATGAACGAATTTTCATGTGTAATATGGCAAAAGAAATTTTGAAAACCTTGTTAGTCACCCATCAAGGTAATAGTCAAGTTAAAGATAACAAGATTGACCTTTTAGTCCAACAATATGAACAATTCGTCATTTTCGAAGACGAATCTATAGATAATGCTTTTGCTAGATTTAATACTATTATTACTAGTCTTAAAGCTCTTGATGAAGGTTATTCTAGTAAGAACTACGTAAGGAAGTTTCTTAGGGCTCTACATCCTAAATGGAGAGCAAAGGTCACAGGCAATTTGAAGAAATCAAAAGACTTTGACATCACTAACTCTTGATGAGCTCATTGGAAACCATCAAAGTACATGAGATGGCTCATCAAGAAAGATTCTGAAATAGTCAAAGCAAAAGTTGAAAGGAAATCTCTTGCATTAAAGGCTAAGAAAGAATCTAGTGATGAAGAGTGTTTGACTTTCGGTAGTAAAGGCAAAGAGTATGCCATAGCGGTAAGAGACTTCAAGAAATTCTTTAAGAGAAGAGGTAGATTCGTGAGACAACCCGGACACACAAACGACCGTCCAAGAACCGTGATGACAAGGACCGGTAAAAATGAAAGAAAATTGCCGTTAGATGCGGCGACCCAAAAACATCTTATGGAGAATGTCCACAGCCACCGTAAAGACAAGAACCAAAAAGCCTTTGTCGGAGGTTCTTGGAGCGATAGCGGTGAAGAAGATGATGAGAAGGTCAAAGATGAAATATGTCTTGTAGCTCATGCATCAAGTGAGATATGCCTTGGAGTCGACTTGGAACCCAATTAATGGATCAAGATAGGAGAGGAGCACCAAATATATCAACGGGCAACCTAAAGCTCTTCTCCACTTACAAGGCATGACAATTAGAGTAATGTCATTTTTGGTATAAATCTTCGCGGTAAATCCATTGGCAATGGTACGATTTCTAATGACTCTTCTCAAAATAATAATTTAGAACATGTTGATAACATAGGAGTTAAACTTGCTTATATAAGGACAATATGTGGATCATATTGTAAAGTAACTTTCTTTGAACATGATAGTGAAATCACTAAGAATGGTAAAGTCATAGGTAGACGTATTAAGAAGAAAGGCTATACGTGATGAAGTTAGGAAATAAGCCTAAGGATTAAATTTGTCTAGCAACGATTGATGAAAATTCCACTTTGTGGCATAGGAGATTAGGTCACGCAAATATGCGTCTCATTCAATCGTTAGCTTCTAAGGAATTAGTTAGAAACTTATCCAGGCTTGATCAACATTTTTGTGATGCTTGCAAAGTTGGAAAACAAGCTCACGCTAGTCACAAAGCTAAGAATTTAGTCTCAACGACTAGATGCTTAGAACTTCTCCACATGGATCTTTTTGGTCCATCCGCCGTACGGAGTTACGGAGGAAACCGTTACACCCTAGTCATAGTAGATGACTACTCTAGATATACTTGGACTAGATTCCTTAAGGATAAAACCGAAGCCTTCGATCAATTCGAAATATTTAGTAAGAAAATCCAAAATCAACTAGGATGTACAATAGTGTCAATAAGAACCGATCACGGTAGAGAATTTGATAATGAAGTGCAATTTGGAGAATTTTGTGATGCCAACGGTATTACTCATAACTTCTCGGCTCCACGCACTCCTCAATCAAATGGCGTGGTTGAAAGGAAAAATAGGACACTTCAAGAAATGAGTAGAACTATGTTGAACGAACAATCGTTACCCCAAAAGTTTTGGTGTAATGCCGTAGATACTTCAAAATATATTCTTAACTGAATCCTAATTAGATCCATCTTAGGAAAAACACCTTATGAAATCTTGAGAGGTAGGAAACATACTCTTGATTATTTTAGAGTGTTCAAAAGTAAATGCTTCATTCTAAACACTAAAGACTACCTTACCAAGTTCGACCCAAAGTCTTACGAAGGTGTCTTTTTAGGTTACTCCCAAAATAGTAAAGCCTATATCATTCTTAATAAACACACTAGGAAAATCGAAGAATCACTCAACGTGACATTCGATGAAACTCCTCCACCTGCTAAGACATCACCCTTGGTGGATGATGACCTAGATGAAGAAGAAGCTATTAGGGAAATCGAAAAGAAAAATCTAGAAAACAATGTTGAGGATGAAACTCTAGAGATTGATGAAGTAGTCAATATTAAGGAATCTAGGAACCATCCCTTAGAAAATGTCATAGGAAACCTTAACCAAAGAACCCTTAGATCACAAGCCCAAAACCAAAGCAACTTTTATTGCTTCATTTCTACCATAGAACCTAAGAATGTAAATGAAGCCTTAGGAGATGAAAGTTGGATAGTCGCCATGCAAGAAGAATTAAATCAATTCATTGCTAACGACGTTTGGGAGTTAGTTCCACAACCTAAGAATATGACAGTTATAGGAACTAAGTGGGTGTTTAGAAATAAGTTAGATGAGAACGGTATTGTTTCTCGAAATAAGGCTAGATTAGTTGCTCAAGGCTACAACCAACAAGAGGGCATCGATTATGATGAAACTTATGCTCCGGTTGCTAGACTTGAGTCGATTAGAATATTATTAGCTTATGCTTGCGCCTTAGATTTTAAATTATTCCAAATGGATGTAAAAAGTGCGTTCCTGAACGGTTTTATCAATGAGGAGGTATACGTGGCACAACCTCCGGGATTCATTGATTTCGAAAAACCGAATCATGTTTATAAATTAAAGAAAGCTTTATATGGTCTTAAACAAGCACCCAAAGCTTGGTATGATAGATTAAAAGCTTTTCTTATTAAACATGAATATAAAATGGGAATGGTAGATAACACTCTTTTTACTAAGAAGAAAAGTTCAAATCTCATCATTGTTCAAATATATGTCGACGACATTATATTTGGTTCGACTTGTCAAGACATGTGTGATGATTTTGCCAAAATCATGCATGACGAGTTCGAAATGAGCATGATGGGTGAACTTAACTTCTTCCTTGGATTACAAATTAAACAAATGGAAGATGGTATTTTCTTTAATCAATCTAAGTATATTAAAGAAATGCTTAAGAAATTTGGTCTAGAAGATTCTAAACCAATGAAAACCCCCATGTCCTCCGATACTAAACTCACGAAAGATGAAGAGTGTGAGTCGGTAGATAGTACCAAGTATCGTGGCATGATAGGTAGTTTACTATACCTAACGGCAAGTAGGCCCGATATCATGTTTAGTGTCTGCCTTTGTGCCCGCTTCCAAGAGGCTCCCAAAACCTCTCACCTAGAAGCGGTTAAACGTATCTTCCGATACATTAAAGGCACTACACACTTAGGATTATGGTATCCTAAGGGGACCGGCATAGAAACCGTAGTATATGCCGACTCTGATCATGCGGGAGATTATGTGGACCGAAAGAGCACTAGCGGTATTTGTACATTCGTGGGATGTTGTTTGACATCTTGGTTCTCGAAGAAACAAACCGCTCTTGCTATATCCACTACCGAAGCCGAATACGTAAGCGCCGGAAAGGCATGTCAACAAGCACTATGGATGAAACAAGCTCTCATCGACTACGACGTACGACTCGACGACGTTCCCATCATGTGCGACAATAAAGGCGCGATTGACCTTAGCAAAAACCCGGTGCAACACTCTCGTACCAAACACATCGAAATTCGTCACCACTTCCTCCGTGATAATGTTCAAAAAGGACATATATCTATCGAAAAAGTACCGTCCGTCGACAACATTGCCGACATTCTCACTAAACCCCTTAAACGTGAATCGTTTAACTATCTACGTCTTGGTTTAGGAATGATGGAACACATTCCATAAATCATATTAAGTACGCATCTCTTTCTTCTGTCTCAATTCTAGTTTGTGTTCCATTCCGTGTCGTGACAACTTAAATACTTCATCCGAAGTACTTTAAACACATTAAATTGCGAAATGCAAGTTAAATTATCACTCCTCCTAGTCAATTTTTTGTCAAAACAAAGTCAGAAATTACTGCCTGCGGGCGGCCCCCATATAGGTGGCCCCCTTATATATAAGGGACCACCAGGAGATATGGGACCGCCATCAGAGAAAACAAAATATGTACACCTGAAACCAAAATTTTCAAAACACAAAAACAAACACCCCCTTACCAGCGGCCATTGACGAACACAACCCCAAATCCACCAAAAACTCAAAATCGACCATTAAAACTTAAATTGAAGATCAAATCAACATCAATAATCATTCCTAACATCTCTAAGATCATCAATTGTAAGTCATTTCAACCATTTCTTTCATTTTGAGTCTAGGGTTCATGATGAACACCAAAAATTGAAATTAGGTATTTTTCATTTTTATTTCAAACTTGTTCAATTAAAACCACTAGGATACAATGTATAACTAAAATGCTTCCCGTAGATATAGGATTTGCATACATTGATAGGGTTTGTCGAAAAATTATTTCTTTTTAACCAAAACCCCAATTTCATTTTACAAAATCACTCACGTTAGGAACACAATAAAATTGTTGTTTTGCATTGTTAATACAACCCAAAAACGTTTTCAAACACATGCATAATGATCTCATCAACAAATTTCGAGATGCATAATTCATATGTATTTTTCGACTTGTTTGGTTGAGCAAAATCAAACTAAGGAGCGTTTGGATTAACTCTTAGGATTTTATATATAAGTCAAGTTAATCGTTGCTCCACGTTTGTTGCATATAGGCACACACTAGACACAAACTCAAAATATAAAATAAGTATAAGTCATTAACATATGATCTTGCTAAATTTACTTTAGGTGACTATGCCTCGTGCTACCGCTCTAGATCATCAAAGGACAAGAAACTACATACCCTCAATATCAAATGACCTTAATCAACTAACAATACGAAACACAATGGCAAATCTTGAAAAATGATATTTTCATGAGGGAAGGGTCGTTAGTCCAAATTTCGAAAACATGAGTCATATTCGTGCTAAGTTTAGGCCAATCAACTTCGATTGTTTGTTGGACATCAACAAACAAATTATACCATGTTTTTTTCTTGAGTTTTATTGTCAACTCACCTTCACCAATAATTCTAGTGGTTAATTTGTTGTCAATTTTGTCATTCAAAACAAGCCATTCTCCCTTACTCTTAAGGAATTTGGTGAAATCCTAAAAATTCCATTAAAAGGTCATGCCTCCATGGATTGACTGAAAAAGGGAAATTTAGAAACTTTTAAATACAGCATTGTTAGAAACAAGAAAAGTATCGGTCACTTCCAAGTTGTAATAGTCTTAGCCCGTAGTTTGTTATATGACTAGTCTAGTAAGCTAATCTGGCCCAAGGCCCATGGAAAGCCCATTAAGGCCCATGGCCGGCCTTGTTTTATAGCATATATACCCTCTCCATGCCTTGGAGAGGGTGGTTGGTTGTTTCATTTTTCTTTTCACACATATATTATTATTATCTTCCATTCCATGTTCCTTTCTCTCTCTAGAAACTTTCCAACCCACTTCTCTCTCCAGTTATTGCTTAATATCAAAGATTACTAGTATTCTTCAATTGGTATCAAGAGCCATGGAGTGGTGTGTTTAGTTTTTGTGTTTGTCTTTTGATTTGTGTTCAAAACCTTTACAAAGAGCAAAATCTTGATTTAAAATTTTTTGGCTTAAAAACCTTAAAGTTGTCATTTTTCTTGTTCCTATAGGGTTAGTAACACTAGTTGTACAAGATTTTTTTGCAAAAAACCAATCAAAAATGTGTCTTTTTGAGTTTTGAAAATTTGGGTTTCGTCTCAGTTACAACCGAACTAGTCTTGTCTGTTGGAACCGAACTAGAAGATCGAACGAGTTAACCGAACTAGTTAACCAAACCAGTAGAACCGATCTAGTTGGTTTTAGTTGGAACCGAACGAGTTGTTTCTAGTTGGAACCGAACGAGTTGATTTTAGTTGGAACCGAACGAGTTGATTTTAGTTGTAACCGAACGAGTTGTTTTAGTTGGAACCGAACGAGTTGTTTTAGTTGTAACCGAACGAGTTGTTTTAGTTGGAACCGAACGAGTTGTCATCAGTTGGAACCGAACTAGTTTTCGTCAGTTGGAACCGAACTAGTTTCTTTAGTTGGAACCGAACGAGTTGTTATTCGTTGGAACCGAACTAGTTGATTTTAGTTTGAACCGAACTAGTTTTCTTCAGTTGGAACCGAACTAGTTATTTTAGTTGGAACCGAACGAGTTAATTTTACTTAGAACCGAACTAATCAACTCACTTGAGAACCGAACTAGTCAGTCTGTTAGAGAACCGAACCAATCACTTTGTTTGAGAACCGAACTAGTAACTTTCCAATTAAAACCTATCAACTCAAATTTCTAAATTATACGGTTATTTCTTTGACTTGTAAAATCCCGTGAAACATTAACTTGTTTTCCCGGTTTTGTCGAGAATTGTAAAATCCCGTGTAGTTTCAAGAATTATTTCAAGACTCAACAACCATTTAACACCCCCAAATTTCATCTCAGCGGAACCAACAGTTTGGGTGTTAAGTCATAGCACAACAACATAAGAATATAAAGAACGACTCAAAAGAGACGTTTAAAACATAACATTGTCCCATTCATGAAAGATCAGAGTTGAAAACATGTCCACAAGATCGTCACCATACAACATCATACAAAAGTTTTAAAAACATAACACCAAGTGTTTTTGATGAATGGAACCAAAACAAGTTTAAGCAAACATTTCACGCTAAACTCCATTCGCCACTCCAAGCCATCAACCTTGATTACCTGAGATAAAACATGCTAAAAAGTCAACGAAAACGTTGAGTGAATCCATAGAGTTTATATAAATAAAAAGTGAACACAAGTATTTTTAATCATCGAAAACTTGTGGATCAAACAAGTTTAATCACTAATGCATTAAGCTCATGCCACCGAAGCCTTAACCAACACATTATAAATGTGTAATCACATGCCCCCACAACTAGGTAATATTGCAATATACCTAAGAAAATTCTCATACAAAATGTCTTTAGGGGTGATCGCGCCAGGGATGTCACAACCCCAGACAGCATCACGGCCCAATAGATCAATTAAAGTACAGCGCTCACACATCATAAGGCAATAATCAGTGCATGAAATTAGATAATGGGCCTTTCTGCAATAGGTACTCATGCAATTATTCACAATCGGGTCCAGCAACCATAAATCACTTGTGTTTCAATTTATAAAACTACATGTATCTCCCTCGCGGGTTTTATGAAAACATTTAAAGTAAAAGGCGAGGCTATGAACTCCACTGAGAAATCAAAGAGAACAGTAATATAATAAGTCTTGAACAAGATAAAAATCCCTTACGCACCACCTAAAATAGTGAACGTCTTAGTATCATATACAAGTAACATAATACAGTAAAAAAGTTTGACGAATATAGAATATGTTCCAAGATATGCCAACATGGTCTTCTGACTTAACTAAAGTAATTTGACACCCCAAATGACATAAGACCTGTTTTATATTTACTTAAACATCTACCAAATTTCGCCGTCTAATTCAATTTTAGGTATGATATCTATACATTTGCCATTTTATAGTCAATACGTAAAAGACGAAATTTGGAATAAGCTCATGTTTAGGGCCGTATCTACCAACCTATAAATGGTATAACCTCAAGGTTTTCACCCCTGGAAAGCCCTTGAAGTCTAGTTTTCAAAACATTAAGCCAATCACTTATATCATTTACCAATCCATGGGAAATAGATTTTTACTAACCCTAAGTCAAAACAGAAAGTTGACTGAATTTCTTAACTTTTGCATTTTAAACATAACTCCTAATCTAGGATAAGCAATGGATGTGGGGCAAGTGCTATAGCTATTCCCTAAGATGTCCCTAGTATTGACCCATGCCTTTAAAAATCCAAACATTTAACTCATTAACCTGGTGTTTAATACGTTTTCTTAACCAAAGTCCAGAACTGACCCATTTTAGTATTTTGACCATATCTCACTCAAAAATAATAATTGGTTGACCATCCAACTATCACATCATCCAGACAATATCTATCCACCCATAACTTTGACGTACAGTCCCTAGCAACATTTTGAGAAAACAACACGTTTTGCTACTGTTCCAGAACAGCCTCTATAAAATCCAACCAAACCTATTTCTAACTCATTTAAAACACAATCAACACTTATGCAAAGCCACAACACATATCCTAAACATATCCCATACTCATCAATGTATATTTTTATAGCAAGTAATAATATTGAAATAGTCTCATAAGAAAATATAGGAAGAGTAAGAAAGATGGCTCACTACAATGATCACCCAAAATAGTTATTAACAACAAGTTTTCCTAGCCACACAAGCTTCACTATGACCTCATTTCTTAACATTCATGACCATCTTCCTATTATTCTATTTAATCACCCCAAATTATGTATAAACTTCCTTGAAAACACCCTTTAATCAGCTTCAAAAAGTATAGGAAACCATACTAGGTAGTCACATTCACTAGTAGGTTATTATTTGATTATTAAATTTGAGGGAAAGGAAGTTGTTGTTGAATGAATTCGGCAAAAGTGAAGAACAAAGAGATGTAAACTCTTTTTTTTGTGTGAGTGATAGAATGAAATGGAAGGAGATGAAGAGAGAATTTGGTATAATGTATGCATGCCAAGGGACTTAAGACACTTTGTCTTATGCCTTTGTTCTCCAAATGCCACGCCTCAAATGAGGTGGTGGTAATGAGTTTAAGGTTTAAATTTTATAAACTTTGATGTTTAGGGTATAAATTTTAAGATAGGTAGGTAGTTTTGAGGCTAACGGGTATCAACGTAAAATAAAACGAGAGTTAAGACGAAACCACGAGGTAAAAACGAATATGATAAAAATAATTTTACATTGAACGGAATACTTTTCTAAAAAGTTTAGTTTACATACGGTTCAAGACGGATAATTGTTTTAATCATAGCTCGCAATTAATTAAAACGACGATTTCAATAAAATGTCTCGATGTAAATAAAAGTAATTTGTTTAAAATTTATAAATTAATTATGAGATTATTAAATAGTAGTGACCTTAAATTCGGGTTCTTACATACGTTTTGGTGACTATTTGGGGATTTAAATGGTCATGCATGCTTTACAATTTTTGATTTCTAAAAATCATACATACATTTTGGAAGAACATTTAAGGATTTAAACGATCATACCTACTTTACGGAAATTTGGTTCAACATTTATACTTACAAAACCTATAAACTCACCAACTTTAATGTTGACATTTTTCGCATGTTTTTCTCAGGTGAATTAGATGCTTGGATTATTTGATGTGCATTGGAGTCTAAACTGACAAGATTTCATTCATGGATTTCTACATACATACAAGTGATCAAATCTAGTTGTGTTAATTTTAAGCTTTTCATTGTGATGCAATTATGGGACAAACATTATATCAATTTTAAGGAAATCAACGAGATTACTTTTTAAACGACACATTTAGAGGTCGTTCTCTTGTATCTAGCGTTGTGTATTATGAAGTAACGCCCCCGGACACATTTCCGCTGCGACACGTTTTTTGGGGGTGTTACAGTATTTAGCTTAGTACTGAATAAAGTGTATGCAACGTGGACAGTTTTCTCCGTCTAAAGGGAGCTTGTTGACATAGTGAAGAAAACTCTCAAGTTGGGTACTTGAGGAGTGGAGTAGGGCGAAGGGAAGCTTCATAGTCGAACCACTATAAATCATTGTGTCATCGGTTTTATCTTTCTTATCTTTTACTTGTTTATACTTCGTATTTAATTATTTGTTTATTACGTCGCTATCAAATACAATTATGTATATCTCTTGAATTCACATAAGTCGACAATCTAAGTTTTATATTTAAAACGGTAAAAACTATTCAACCCCCCTTCTAGTTTCCAAAAAATGTATAAAACGGATGAAAACGTATAAGAACGTATAAAAACGTACAACAAGTACAAAAACGTATACAAATGTATACGTATGGATGAAAACATATAAAAACGGATGAAAACGTATTAAAACAATAAAAATGATGAAAACGTATAAAAACGTACTAAAACGTAAAAAATGTATAAAACGGATGAAAGCGGATAAAAATTGATAAAAACAAATAAAAACGTATAAAAACAGATGAAAACGTATAAATCCGATGATATACATCCAACCTAGTCCAAAAAAATCACACACTTCACTTCCCTTCATTTTTTTCAAAATTTTCGGTCAAATAGAAGTTTGGACATTTGACCCTCTTTATAATTTCACCCTGAAACTTTAAATTTTCTTAAATTTCAAATCACAAATTTTTACAAAAGTCTTGTTTCACCATAATTTCTAGTATTTAGTTCTCTTTAATTTGATATGAACTTTGATATATAAATCGTAATTTTATTTTTAATTTTAAGTGGGTATTGATTTTCTTGAAATTTTCAGCATATTCGTCTTTAATTTTGTCTGACTTAAAGGCTGAATTACACAAAACTTTGAACATGAAAGTTGTAGCTTTTTCCATTCGTTACCCAAAAATTTGAATCACTCAAATATGATATTATATGAGTGAGACATCGTACTTTGAAAATGATGTTTAAAACATATTTAGTGGGTAAACCTGAGTTTACAAACAATTTATTACAAATGGGTGGGGTTGTTTTACTAAACTTAACAAATCGTATTATGAATTCATGCATAGTTCATACGTAAAATGAATTTTTGAGAAAATCGTTTCAATAGTGGATATCAAATAAAAGACTGGTAAACCGATAGGTTTAAGGTCTTGCCCTATATGTAATCTTAGACAAATGTGACATCCAAAATTGTTACACTCTCTTAGCTCAAACCTAAATGGCAGATACGCCATAGCATAATGTTTGTAGGTACATGGCTAACACAAGATGAGGTGGCCATTGGGATTTGTTAGCCATATGCCATATGAGAAGCCAACAAATTTGCAAATCTACTAGCTTTTATGGTAGTCTTTTGGCATTCCGCCAAAGCAGACCCAAGGGTGCATGAGAGACTAAATATGCCAGATTGGTGTTGAAGTCTCGGCCCTAGGAGTTGTCTTTATGAGGCAATTAGTGGTGGTAACCACGTACCTGAAAACTATTACAAGGTAGATATGCCATAGTGTAACGCGTTCTAATTGTATAATATGGATATGCAAAATTATTACGTTTAATAGCTATTAAGATAAAATGATTGAATCACTTATTGTCTTTATTTAAATGTAGATGACATACTATAACATGATGCATCGTGACTCTGGTCCTTATGATTGGGCGAATCAGTCAAGACAGGAACGATATAATTTTATCAATAAGTTGCAATCGATGAAACACCAAGAATGCATAATCACCTGAGTTATCATGGTAAAAGGGTGACTAAGTCACCTCACATCCATTACGGTTTGAAACCTAAGGTTCCTTTGGATATTCATCCCACATCAAGGAACTCTAAGATGTTTGACTTAACGTATGGATTAAGAAATTATCACATGCGACCTGGCACATCTACAAGGTGTTACTTCTCTGTCATGGAAGGATTTCTCCATCATCTCTGGAAGATTAGTAATCATGTAAGTAAGGCATTCGGGGTATATTGTAGCGTGTAGTCTTTACCAGCAGAATATGGGCCTTACCTATTCGATTTTATAGAGACTTGAGGATGACCTTAGGGTCAAGTTTGGAAAAATAAGAAAGCGTAAGGCTAATGAGGAGAATGACATACAGGTTACTGGAAGGATTTAGGAAATCTTGTTTGAAGTAACCAAGAAGAGAACGAATTTTCCTAAATGCTATTATTGTCGAAAGTGTAGGCATGAGATTGGGAAATCTTTCAAGTACATATGAGACTTGTAGCTTACCAAAAGACAAAGAGGCATCTATAATTATAAATTTTTTCCTTCGTTCTAACATTTGTGGAAGTTTATTTACGCTTACAATTTTTATTGTAGAGCTTCACGAGGAAGGCACGCCTTGTAGCTGTGATGATTGCTAGGTCTTCATCTAGCGTAAAGAACGATGAAATTGGGCCTTCATCGGAAGAGTGAAGTATTTACAAAAGATGACGCTTAGGATCGTGCATCACTTTTATATAAAGGATTTTAAAACTATTTAAATTTATGTAAGTTTCAAACTGGTTGTTGCTTGTTTTAGGACTTGTTTTTAAAACTTTTATTTTTAATCTTTTTAGATTTAAAAAACATTTAATATATATCTGGCATTTTTCTGTTTTAAAACCTGTAACTTATAAATTTTGGAAAACTTAGAGTTATCCCAAATATTTATTTGTCTGGAAATTACAAACAATCTATCTAGTCTGATCAAGACATGATCATACTTTATAGGTTCTTTAGAATAACCGGTGAAGTAAAAGAAATGTTCGTAATAGCTTTTAAGCATAATATGATAAACTTGGTGGCCTTGCATTTCCGCACGCCTATTTTCAAGCAACTTATTTATGTTTAGAGCATCAGCTGGCAAACGGTGAACTACACAAGTCTTCACTTTATCGTTTATCAGGTCATGCTCTAAACACAAATAAGTTGATCCAGAATAGGAGAACTGGAAAGCAACCCCACTAAGTTCGAGTGTATCAATTGAAGGCGCATGTGCATCTTTTATTATCCGGGTAAAGGAAAATCATAGGAGAAAATAAGGACCTCGTTTGTTCTGGTATTTTCACATTTTATGTTTAAACGTTAAACTAAACATTTAACCACAATATCACAACTATAGTTGTCGCTGCTTGAAAATCACGTTGTTATGTAGACGTACTCGCCTATTTAAGTACTATTTTCAAATTAAAATTCTTTAAAATAAAATATCAAGATTCATATTTCAAACAAATTTGTTCTTTTAAAATCTATCAGCTACAACCACAAAAGAAAATTATTGTTTTTTTCTTATAATCCGTAACAACGTGCGGCATGCAATCTACCGGTTATAAACATCTCTAGTTACAAGACTTCTCATAAAGCAAACGAAATAAAAATTACACCTGTCTTCCATCGTTAAGTTAAGTAACTTTTATTTGAAATAAGATAAGTTAAGCAACTTGAATATTAAGAAAATCTTCATTTCCAATAATTATGATGAGTCAGTCCCTTTGCATGGTTAGCAGTTCAACCCTGATATGAGGTTTGTTGCCTTGCAAGAGAGGCAATGATGTGACTCAATGGCTACATTATTTGTTTCTTTCCATTTTGGTTAAGTTATCGGAAAACTGAAACTTCACAATTATTCTTCGACATAATAAGACAGCACAAAATTAGAAAGTCCCATAAACATAACATAAGCCATATATTACCATATGTAGATTAACAAGTTTTGGAACCCGCGTTTCACGACCATACGTTTGTTAATTTTGATAAAGGATTCTGGATCAGGTTGCGTTAGTGGGCGTCAATTCTTTTGTTGGGCCGAATTAATAAATAGCGCAAAGTTTATGGTAGTTTTTGTAATTTGCCACATAGTGTGAGGGGGTGGTACTTTAATTTTTTTTTAATAGACTGAATTTGTAAATAGCATAAAAGTTAGGGTACTTTTCGTAATTTGCCGCATAGTGTGTGTGGGGGGGGGGGCTGTTTTGCAAATTCTTATATTGGGCCGAATTTGTAAATAGCGGAAAAGTGAGGGTAGTTTTTGTAATTTGACACCTAGTGTGAGGGGCTATTTCGTAAATACCAGCGGGTTGTGGGTGGTTTGCGAGTCGGACGAGTGGTTTTCGAGTCGGGTAAACGGGCATGTGGAAATCATAGAATACCAATTGTGGAAATCGTAGAGGGGGGTGAATACGTTTCTATTTAAAAACTTATAATATTTCGTATCAAATTTTCCATCAAGTTAGATGTAATATGATAAGTGTGAATAATACATCTATATCCACTAGAACATGTCATAGCAATATAAGCACAATCACAATGTTAACTTCTATCTATGACATAATCATCATCCAAACAATATAAGCAACAATCAACACACATATAGATCTAATGCAAATATAAATGTAAGGCGATAAGGTAAATAAAGATGTAAAGCGAAAAGTAAAAGAAAGTGCAAACCGGACGCAATGATTTATAGTGGTTCGGTCACGAAGCACCTCTTCGCCCTACTCCACTCCCCGAGTACCCAACTCGAGAGTTACTTCACTAGTCAACAAGCTCCCTTTAGGCGGAGAAAACCGAACACAACTAAGCTTACACTTGACACTAAGCCAAATGTCGAGTTCTAATCCTATCTAGAACCAATCTATCACAACTAACCACACTACTTCACAACTTCACTTCACTACTTCTTCACTACGATTCACAACTTCTTCACTACGATTCACAACTTTACTTCACCTAGACACTACTATGATCACACCAATCTAACACTACTTACTAAGATCACCCCGATCTAACTATACTTCCTATGATTACCACGATCTTACAACTATACACACCATGATCATCATGATCTAACTATTACACAAATTTAGAATACATGAACTCGATCTATACATTGTGAATGTAAGACATGTCACGAATGCACTAACTAAACTACATAACTTCGTATCTTAATGATAACGTAAGTTTTCTCGTTGCATCTTGGATGGATTAAACTTGAATCACTTGGATAACAAAATACTTAAGGATTAAATGATCAAAGGAATGAAAGGAAAGTATAAACTGATTTAGAACAGAAAGAAAGTGTATGCAAAAGGTGAGAAAATCAGTGGGGAATAGTCCAGTATTTATAGGCCAGCTGAGCTGGATTTTTGTCTGGGCGGTCCCCTTAATTAGGGTGTCAGTCCCCTTAAAATTAAGGGGGCCGCCCAGGCCAGCCGCTTCTTTTTTTGTCTTTTCTTGGGGGAGGTGTTTTCTGGAACATTTCTAGCATTTTTCACGTATGAAAAATTTGAAATTCAAAATATTTATTTGAATAAAAGATTTTTTTTAAATCTGAAAATATTTTGTAAAAGTTATAAAAATGTTTGTGACATTTTTATGAAAAATGTGAGGTTGAATAAAAATTTCTTTGATCATAAAATGCATAAAGTATTTATTTATTCATATCTTAAGTGATTTACGTCGGGTGCAAAAAAACGTCGATATTGAAGCAGACTTGAGACGTCGAGAGATATTGTCGTATGAATGCGTTGATGATTTGTAATCACGTGTAACTTAAGCACTTTACGTTATGTGTTATAAGTTACATATTTGTTATCACCAAAACATGAAGATAATGTATAGATTAAATATCGTAATATTTCTACCAACATATTCTTTTATGTTCTTTTTGGTATTTTTCATTTTTTTATTTATTTTTTGTTTTTATAATTTTGTTTATATTATAAAACTGTGAAACGCGGAGTGCGAAACAAAAAATATAAAGTTTAACAAATCAAAAGTATTAAACTGTTAAAAAATACGGAACATAAACTGACAAAACATTGTGTTATACTGTAAAAACGAGGATTAAAAACCAATGGAAGTATAAAACATGTATTATTTTTTTGCGAGCCAAAAGTGTACAAAAACACATCGTCAACATTATATGATTAAATGAATAAAATATGTTAAAAAGGTAAAAAGAGTATTAACAAAACATGGGATCAAATGTCTCTTCAGACTCGGAGGAGGCAGAGAGTCGAACTATGGCTTTGAATCTTCGATAGACGATTTAAATTTTCTATCTTGATAATTTTTTATGTGTTTTCGCATGGACCGACTCAGTATTTTCGAAAGAATGTTGCGCAATTGACATTTGGGTTAACTAAAGTTATATCATAGGAACGAAAGTAGCAAAAAATCGGGCTCATACAAAAATTCGATAGTTTTTTTTTTAAATCCCACTTTGTGACTTAAAATCGAGTGTAGCTCGTGCCACGCCTGACAACAATATAAGTCCGTCCCTAGTTTTCTATTTGAATTTCTTAGTTCATCGTTCTAGTGCTATATTAGTTTTTTTTGTTAAAATATAACTCTAATCCTGGAAATAAAACTTCAGGGACTAATCTTGCCTTTTGTTTGTTCTTGTTTTGTAGTGTTCTTTGAGTTTGAGCTCCTGTTAGCAGGATGGTGATTCTTGGAGGGCTAGAAGTGTCAAGCTGCTAAAAGTGGATTGGGAGCAGCTATAAAAGCCACCATCGAGTCCCGAGTCCTCATTGTTAGACATTGAAAACCCCGCAAGTGTAACTTTATTATTAACCACTATTTATAGATTACAAAGAGATAACCTTAACCCTAATGGACCCTAAGCTCACAGACCGACCTTGGGCCGACTAACTTAATCCATCTAATACTCCCCCACAGTCCGAGCGACGAGATCGCGAATGTGACATCCGTTAATTTTGAGGTCAGTAACCGAAAACAAACGTATGATATTTGACTCTCTTAATTATTATTGGAGTCAATTTTATGTGGTCACATTACTCTTAGCATTTAACGCTTGTTTTTGTGCAACTCGTGTTACAAATCAATGTTTATTCCGAGCCATGATTCTATTTAATTGGAAATATTTTCGGATTTAAGGACACTATTTATCCCGAGCTTGAATTTACACTCTAAATTTTATAGAAATTATTTTATTATTTGTAGTCGGTTTTTATTAAAATCGTCAATTTTAATTATTCCCGAGTCTTGTGTTGGATATTTATCCGTTTTAGGCATTTCGAGAAATCGTAATTTCATATTTTAGCTTCGGAAGCTTATTTGTTTTTATTTTTGTATTTTTTGACTTTTTCCGTGTTTTAGCCGAAATCGCGTCAAAAATGGTATTTTTACAATTATAACATTTAAATAAATTTTTAAGCCCAAATTAGTGTAGTACAATGTTAAAAAATATATAATTAAATAAATAAATATATATATATATATTTATATATAAATATAAGATATATATTTTTATATATATATCTATATATATATATATAGTTGGATCCAGTGAGAAGTAAATTAAAAATAAGAAGTGGTGAGGATGTGAACTAAAACCACTATTTGAGATGCACGACTTAACATTAGATGCATTTTTTTATTATTTTAGATGCAACCAGTTTGAGTTTTGGAATGTTAATTCGATGCGTAATGGTTGCAAACTGGATTTTCATGTTTTTTGACACTTGAGAGGAACAAAAAACAAGAGAAAAATTAAAAAATGCATTAATATACGTTTATGCATCTAATTAAAATTAGGAAAACAAAATTATATGCGTTATATTGCATAGAAGATTATAGAGATGATCTTAATTTAAGTCGGGTGCATCTCGGATATGCGTTATAGTTACTTCTTTATCTTCATTTTATTATTTTTAAGGAAAACTTCTTATTTGTTCCTAATCTATTATATATATATATATTATATTATAGTTATATATAGTATATCTATATTTTATTGTAATATATATAGATTATACACACACACACATATATGTACCAAAACCCCTCCTTAATTGTTTTAGGACTTCCAACACTAACTATAATAAACCAAAACTCATCCTTCTTAGTACCTTTTTACTCCTATTTAATCCCAAAACAAACACTCCTATAATTTTTCTATCCAAGGTAACTAATATTAATCTTTCCTTATAAATAACCTTATACACTCTAATTCCTTTAAAAATCACACACACACAAAAATCGTCTGTTTCCCTCTCCCTCTCTTCACTGTTCGACACCAACAACATCAAAACCACCAAAATCTTCAATCTTGATCTCTAAAATTCATCCCATTCAATCTCAAATCAATTATAAACTAAACTCCATCATTCTTTTCAATTAAAATCCACCATGCATAAGATTTCCTCAAGTTCTTGATTTTCTTGATTTTTTATTTTGAAGGGTTTCGATCTAATTGAGTGTAATTGAGGTTATAAGGAGTTGATATTAAGTGTGTAAACAAGATTTGGTGTAACAAAATCAATTTTTGAGTCTTTGATTTGGGTGTTGTGGTGTTCGGCCAATAATCAAACCCAATGAGGGTTTGATTGTTTTGATTTCTCTTGCATTCCTAGTGATTGTAAGTATTTTTATTACTCTTTTTACATCGATTTAAATATATGTTCCATGCATAGTTTTTCGCACAAGTAATCTTAGTTATATACATAAAATGTCGAAAACTCATTTATATACATAACAACAAATAGTTTTTCGCACAAGTAAAATTTACGACAATCTTGGAATAAGAAATTAACTTATCATTATTCATCAACCTCCCTTACATAATATTCTTAGGAATAATGAAATCACCTATTTAAATATTTATCTATTTCTTTTTATTAGTGTTCGTGAGGGTCAAGAAAATAGGATTTCGTGGAATATATCATTTCATTATTCAAATTTTGATTGATATCTTTATCAAATCTAATTGACAAGTTTTCGTGTATGGACATGAAATCAGATTCTTATTTTGTTTAGTTTCAAGATTCTATCAAAATATAACAAAAGATATCACCTTAGATCTACATAACTCAATCACACTTGATTGATATGAAAACAATTACATCATTTTCTAGATGAAAAGAGTATGCATCGGATCATAACTCACACTTGTGTTGATGATGCCATATTGAGTCTACTTGTCTAATGGTTGTGTTCCAAATATTATACTAATATGTTTAATACATGCATAAAATACACAATGAATTATGATTGATGACTTGGATGTTTCGTCCGAAATATTCAAGCAATTTACATTGCAATGCAATTGGTAAACGTGTCATTTCTGAAAACCCAAACACGACCAAAACTTACCACATACGTAAACTTGGCTCATAAACATAAAAGCACAACTATAAAGCTAAAAATTTTCTTTTTAACTAAAATTCTCAAATAAGAATAATATTTCTTGTTTTTCCCTAGGATAACATGATGTTTGGGAAACATTATGTTTAATGATTTTATAAACTTATCGTATTAAAAGTTTACTATCTTCGTGAGACCATAGAGATAGGTGATGTGAAGATTGAAAAAGTTGATACAGAAGACAACCTAGCAGACCCTTTTATGAAGGCCTTGGCATATCCTAAACATTCTGAATTAACTAAGAATATAGGATTGATATCAGCTAGTAGTCTCATGTAAATCTGTATTTAATTAGTATTTGGATAATTTAGAATTGTAAGACAGTTTTATTTTCTGATGAATAAAGATACTTGGGATTTGTTATCATTCATATAATAACTGTTATTCTATATTTGCATGTTTAATCATTGAATGATTTAATCATTATGGGAATATTGTTATGTAAGGCAAATATGAGTGTTGGTTATATTCCGTGAATATATGGATGTGTTCCCACCAAACTCATATGTATTCACAAGGGATGCATATTGGATACCCCAACCTTCGAGCATTTACTTTTGGATCCATGTCATGAGTAAAATGTCGAAAATGGTTTAAAATTGTCCTTAGACTTGAGATGCAAGCAAGTTCTGTATGTGTGGATATCTCTCTTTGATTATAGTCAAACGCTATCCTGAAATATGGTAGTCATAAAGGCTATTTTTGGGAGTGTATGTGAAGCAGCATCCACAACACTTGTAGTCAATAAAGGATTTGTTCCTCCACTTGATATGTGCAGAAAGATACCATTGGGCCCTCTCCAGATTTAATCAGATAATTGTGTGGCCGCACCCAAAGGGTAATGCAAGATGATTCTTGATTACATTTGGTATATCTGAATTATTTCTATAACGAGAAACATAATGTTAAACTATATGGAATGACTTAGGATCCATATCCATGGTTTAACGGTATCTGTAACAAAGGGATGATTATAAAGCAAGAAATTTATAACCATTAAATAGCTGAGATGATTTTTGAAACTCTTATCTCATAATATTCCTAATGTAAAAATAATTGTGTGGGTTGCTAGACTTTGCCAATTATAGGTATAAGTGTTAGGTGCTACTCCAACTCCCAAGTGGGAGCTGTTGGATTATGGTAGTCGGATAGCACGTATACGTTACGAATATGTGAGCCTATTGGGGGCACACGCGTTAAGACACGAAGAGTACGTTTATTAAATACTTAATATATATTTATTTATTATTAAGGATTTAATATGCTTCACGTTGATAATTTAAATAACCGTTAGTTACAGTTATGTTTATAACTAACTTAACGACTTTTTAAATAAGAACTAGAAGGACTAAAATTGAAAAAGCCCGAATCCTAAGGGAGCTCAAATAGTGACCGGCCCTATGGGGAGTTTGAGATGGGTTAGGAGTCGATTTTAGTTAATAAGGAAAAGGGAAGTGATTTGTGATAATGATAAGAGGTCTCCTAGTTTATCTAGGACTAAGATTGAGGTGCTATATAAACACCTCATACTCCTCTCATTCATTAACTCGTCCCACACCATCCTAAACACCTTACCATGTTTTCTTTTCTCCTCGTTTGACTAAACAGAAAGCATAAATATAGTGGTAGCCTTCCTATATTATTATATCATATATGCATGGCTGTTTCATACATGCTATATATTTAATATAGCCTATTGCAACTTTTCCTTCTCTTTTGATAAGCCATTCGAACGTATACTCATAAGAGTATTCGAATTGGTTTTGAAGCTGGTGCAAAACATACACAAGATGTTTGGTTTTCGGTTCAAGTTATTTAGCATACACTATCGGTGTTTGATGCTCGTGAAGTTACGACTAGGTTGCGTACTTGTTCGACGTGTTGTGTGAGCAACCGTAGAGGTGGTAATTTAATCACTCGTTTCAAGATCAAGATCAAGAATAAGTTTATTGATTTTTATCATTAAACAAAAGGTTAGTAAATTACTTGTTTACTTTATAAAGTGTTAATTCTATGTGCCTTAACTAGATCCAATCCGCTGCGTACTCGTAGCTAAACTGGTTACCTAGATTATTAAATTCCAACAGTAACTCATAATTTTTAGTGACAGTTGTTGGTTGATGATTATTCTATATGACTATACTCTATGGTGATTCCTATCTGCAAAACAGTACACAAGGGCACATATCGTTGCAAGAACTATTTTCTTTTCTCATATGCTATAAAACCATCATCCAGATGTCATCAGTTATAGGTTGGTAAGAAATGCATTATTTTAGAAGATTATTTTCAGATAAGACCGATTTGAACAAACGTTTTACGTATATACAGTTTAATTCAACTGAGAGTTCATGTACATTTGAACGCTTACATATATGTTCTAAATTTATAGTTGATAGAAGCAAACTCGAATTGAGGTTAACTGAAGATCTTTGAATCTATACAGCTTTAAAACGTTTGATACATAATAAAAAATTAAGCATTATTTAAAATGAGTGCGAGTGAGTGTTAGATCTAGCATTTTTTTCAATTTTTATTTAAGTACATTATCTTATACGTAAACATTATTGGGTTGAGCCTATGTCTGAGTGTTCTGTAGTTCTGTACCAACGTGAATGCTTATAGATATGTTCTAAATTTATTGTTGAAGAAGCAAAACTCGAATGAGGTTAACTGAAGATCTTTGATTCTTGTATAGCTCATAAAACTCTTGAAATATAATACAAAAATAAACATTATTTAAAATAAGTTCAATTGGGTGTTGAATCTAATAAATTTAGCAAGTGCTGAACTCGGCCAGTTTTGCTGGAGGTTCTCACTTTGGCTATTATGATGTCTTATTGTGTCATTTAGTTGAGTTTAAAGTACTAAGAAGCCTTTGAGTATCAAATGTAATTTCTTCGTTTGTATATTGTTTTTAGGTGGTTCTAATGGTCATGTATTATGTTATATGGGATGACTAGGTAGTTTTTTTATACTTTGTTCTTACAGATACTTTAGTAACTCTTTCTTTCTCATATCAAATGAAACATTCATTTCTTTTCGTTTCTTATGCGTTGAAGAAACTATTTTTGTATGTTTATAATTGATTTATCTTTATTTAATTTTTTGTAAACGATATTCACAAAACAAGCCCGCCCATCGGGCGGGCCATTGTACCTAGTACTGAAACCAAAATAATATATGAACTGCGAGAACTAGCACGGACCAATCAAAATATAGGTAATTAATTATCATTTATTTTTTAGAATCTAATCTTCAAAAGGGCCTTTTAGGTATTTTTCATTATATCATATTTAATGATTTATCAAGTCCCTAAATATCTCTAAACCTAAACTTTGTCTTACCTTTTCTCCCAACCAAAAACCACCGTCCCATTTGTTCCTCAACTCTTTTTTTCTCTAAACTAATCTTAATGGAGATGATGATTGTCCTTGTGGTCAAATTAATAATGGTGACAAGAAGTTACACACACCGATTACAGTTATTTACAGGTTGATCTTTTATTTGTATTTGTTAGGATTTTTGAATTTCTTTTGAATAGATGTTTATAAATCAGTTTCATATGTGTTCTTTTTATTGAAACTAGTTTTAGTATTTTACTTGATTCGATGAATAAGTTTAAGAATGGGCTTTTAATTGTCGATTATGAACCCACGATTGTGAAGTTTCATATGATTCCTTTTCCTTTTTTTTTCGAGTGACGAGAGAAGTCAGAGTGAGGTTAAGAATCGTTGTACTAATTGTTTTATTATGCAGGTTCTTGGCATTAACATGGTGGTCTTAAGTATCAATATTACTTGTGTATTATCTATTGAAATTATTTGGATTATTGCTCATTCTTGCAGACAACTCTATTGTTTTTACATAGTATATTCTATTGTCAGTTACTTTATATTTAGGTGGAACATACTTGTATGCTTATGACCTGCTACCTTCTTATTTTTTCCATTAATATCATAGAAGTTGAATATTTGTAACGAATTGTTAAGTTGTTTGTTGTTTGTTGTTTGTTGTTTGCTGTTGTGGCTAAAATAAAAGTAGGAAAAAATGATTGTATATCCTTTTAAAACTGTTTTTGATTATTTTGTAGGGCTTTAGACAAAATTGTTTCATATTTGAATGTGGTTTAGCATGAAAAAAAAGCAAATGCACGTGTATAATGGTCGAATACGTGGTGAAAAGAGATGAAAAAAAAACAACTTGAATTACTGACTCAACGTGCACCTTTTAAAGTTATCATGATGCAAAATGCGTATTGGTTTTGTCCTCTTTGTTAGTCAATTTTACAAGATACTATTGCGTCTCTTTAAAAAATGCATATATGTAGCTTTTGCAGGTGGTGTTTATTGCGGGTTAAGAATAACATGAACTTGGTGTTACACACATAAAACATTCCAACATTGAGTTTAAACGATACAATACCTTGGAAGCATGTATGCATTATATTGTTGTGTCTTCATCCTTACTCAAGAGGTTAGTGCGGGACAGGAATACCGACTTAAACACAAATGCATTCCACGTCACTTCTTAGGACATGCAGATGTGAACACGGTGATGCATATATGTATCTGTTGTAGAAAATATTACGATATTTAATCTATACATTTCTTTTGTTTTGGTGATAACAAACAGGTAACTTATAAACAAATACGTAAATTGCTTAAGTACTAGTGATCAAAAATACATTCAATGCATTCATACGACACATCTCTTCGACGTCTCAAGTCTGCTTCAGCGAAGTTTGCACCCGACGTAAATCAACTTAAGGTATGAATAAAATAAATGGTCTAATTTATTTTATGATCAAAGGACATTTTATTTTTCTTAACACATACATTTTTATAAAATTTAACAAAAAAATTTTAAAACTTATACAAAAATTTTTTGTATTTAAAAAAATATTTTTTTTAAATTCAAAATTTTCTACCTAAAAACTGGCTAAAAATGTTCTAAAAAAACACCCCTCTCCTGAAAAAGTCATTCTTTGGAGCGTCACAAGGGGGCCGGCATTGGGACTAAGGGGGCCGGCTATGAGATAAGGGGGCCGGACAAGCCAAAACAGCAGTTTGCTTATAAATATTGGACTATTCCCCACTGATTTTCTAACCTTTTGCACCTTTTCTTTCTGTCCCAAATCAGTTTATACATCTCACACATATTCTAAAAACCTTTGATCATGTAATCATAAGCATTTGTTTCCAAGTGATTCAAGCTTATTCCTCCAAGTGCAAGAGAAGAACTCTCGTTATCATCAAGATACGAAGTTATGTAGTTTAGTTAGTGCATTCGTGACATGTCTTACATTCACAATGTATAGATCGAGTCCATGTATTCCAAACTTGTGTAATAGTTAGATCATGGTGATCATGGTGTGTATAGTTGTTAGATCGTGGTGATCATAGGAAGTATAGTTAGATCGGGGTGATCTTAGTAAGTAGTGTTAGATTGGTGTGATCGTAGTAGTGTCTAGGTGAAGTAAAGTTGTGAATCGTAGTGAAGAAGTTGTGAATCGTAGTGAAGAAGTAGTGAAGTGAAGTTGTGAAGTGAAGTGAAGTCGTGAAGTGAAGTGAAGTCGTGAAGTGAAGTGAAGTTGTGTGGTGAAGAGAAGTTGTGAATTGTTGTGAAGTAGTGTGGTTAGTTGTGATAGATTGGTTCTAGCTAGGATTAGAACTCGACATTTGGCTTAGTGTCAGAAATCGGTGTAGGCTTAGTTGTGTTCGTTTTTCTCCACCTAAAGGGAGCTTGTTGACTAGTGAAGTAACTCTCGAGTTGGGTACTCGGGGAGTGGAGTAGGGCGAAGAGGTGCTTCGTGACCGAACCACTATAAATCATCGCGTCCGGTTTGCACTTTCTTTTACTTTTCGCTTTACATCTTTATTTACCTTATCGCCTTACATTTATATTTGCATTAGATCTATATGTGTGTTGATTGTTGCTTATATTGTTTGGATGATGATTGTGTCATAGATAGAAGTTAACATTATGATTGTGCTTATATTGCTATGACATGTTCTAGTAGATATAAATATATTATTCATACTTATCATATTGCATCTAACTTGATGGATAATTTGATACGAAATATTTTAAGTTTTTAAATGGAAACGTATTCACCCTCCCTCTACGATTTTCACAATTGGTATTCTATGATTTCCACAATTGGTATCAGGAGCCACATCACTCTAATTTTCAAAACAAATGGTTTTAAAAATTGAGTACGATCCATGTATCAAATTACCCATGAAGGGGAATTAAATATGAAAAGTGTTTTTTTGCTTAACTTGTATTAGTTTTGTTGTTAAATACACTAATTATACTAGCTCGAGGTAAAAATGATGCTTAAAATAAGTGTTATATGTTCGGTATTAAGTTCAGAAAGTTGTACACTTTTTCGCAAAGTCAGTAAATAATTTTGTACAAAAAATGCAAATCTGAGTGTCAGATGGCCGGCCCCCTTAATTGTTTGGGCGGCCCCCTTAATTCCTGGCCGGCCCCCTTATATTTAAGGGGACCACCTGTCTGATTCGGCAAATTTTTGGAAACTTTAAAGATTCATATAAAATCAACCGTAAGTCCGTAGAAGTCGTGCCACTCGTCATTTTGAAGATAATTGTGTCTACTTTCGTTTAAAAATACTTCCAAGTAGTTATTCCAAACTTAAGTAAATCAAAAATGCAAAATACTACATAGTGGTCACAAATTTGTGTGTCGTTTTGACGTAAAACTTGTATTTTACCTTTTCATTCGAGTCGGCCATTTCTAGTTGGCATACCTTCGAAAAATGATGTAATTAACTTTTCAAAAATATTAAAATTGGTTAGTTTTTGAAATGGGGAGGAAACTAATTCGTTTTCGAACAAAACCGAGCTAAGTATACATTGTTGTATCTAATACACAAAACGACGACAAGTATTTTATGTGTTATGCTATATGATTATGTGCATTTCTTTGTGTCTTAAGATTGTTAGTAGAAATTATTAAATGATCGTTGCTATTTGTAATTAAGTTAATTGAATATCTAAGCACATGTGCCTTGTATACTATTCGTTTGTAGCTAGTTTTTTGGATTAGAACCTATGCTAGATTTCTTGTACTAAATTGCGAAATTGTATTTGCATTGCATATAGGCATAGATCACTTAATTTACAAATGTTACAT